>WWET01003840.1:93042-104917 GCA_011038615.1 Limnodynastes dumerilii | reverse complement strand
AAAAATATATATATATATATATATATATATATATATATATATATATATATATAATGTTCAATGTCCTTTACAGTGTAACAGTTCACATTAGAGATTATAAATATTACGTCTCTAAGTACTGGACTAAACATTAATTCTCCAGCAGGTTGTACCACATTTTGTGTTCATTTCTTCTTCAACCAGATCTAGTAATTTTTGTTACAACTGGTTCTAGCCTGTTAATTCACAGAGAAATTCTCTGATATTAAGATTGTCAACTGGTAAAATGGCGGAAGGAAAAGGAAACTTGTAGAATTTCGTCTTAGCCATTTTTGTGGGCTTCCACCCATGTGAATAAAAAAATATGCAGTATTATATTTAGAATGTGCCTGATATTATATAGTATGCTATGTTCTAAATAATGGTATCTTATGTTCCAGGGACAAAGTCCTGGGTTTTGTATAAGCTTCTAATTAGCACTGTCTTTGACAGAATTCCTAAAAACGAATGCATAAAAGCTGTCTAACACATCTCTGTGATAGTACAATCCTGTTATTCCAGAAATATATTTGCTGAGTCAAGTTAATTATAAGTGTCTGGCACAACTGCATACAAGAAATGCAGAAATGAACCTTGCAGTGAATTTAGTGATACTATCATTTTTATGACAGTAATGGCAAATTTAGTATGCAATCAGGTGAAAAGTATACACCATAAAGTGCACCTCTTCTGTACAGTTTTTTATAAATGTGGGCACAAGATGTTATGCATGAGAACTCTAAACAAACAGAACTGGTCATGTGTGATAGCCCTTCATATATTAGATTATACATAATGTGGGCAGGGGGAGGCAGTTATAGTGCCCAGCATGTGCTGAGTTAGGCACTCCCATAGGCTTATGAACATGCATAATATCTGCACGCAAGAGGGGAGGGTCCGATTGGATTGCAACACTGTGCTTGCATAAATTGCACTAAAGTCTGGATCAGGTCCTTTGTCTTTAATTGAAAATATGATATGAGTTTGCATATTTTATTGAAACACAATAACAGGTGACTTAAGGAAGGATGAAGTGTAGTAGCTACATTCTTAAAGAATACATCTCACTCCAGTTCCCTTGAGTCCACGATAGCCATCTGGGTTACTGTGTAGATGTTGCTGGTGATAATTCTCTGCATAATAACTCAGGAGTAGGACGGATATCTGTGGTGATGGTTCTTTAGTAGTTAAGTGTAAGCTCCTCTTGGAAGTTCTCTTTTGACAAAAGAGCTGCCTCTTCCTGATCATCATATGTGGATATAACTAAATGGTAATGAGTACCTACATCTACTCCTTGCTTTATTCCTTCTGTTGGGTCATGGTTTTTCAGTTTCAGTAAAGATTTATAACTTGTAATTTTAGGGTCAAATTCAATCCAGATAACATCAACATGTGCAGTAAGACCTGTGCACACAATCTTATATGTGAAATTTGGAGTGTACCCTCCTGTATCATTGCTTTATCTTAACTGTGGAAATTTCCTATGCACAAAGTACTTGTAGATGAAGACTTGTCTGACAGCAACACATTTTCTATATATACAGTGCTTCTTAGACCAATAAATGTTAATATACCAGATTTATACCACTACGTGATCAGCCCCACTGACAGCTGCTGTAGGCTGCTTCAGTCAAAAGCAAGAATTTATCTGTATTTGTAGCAGCCATGAAAGCTGGCACCAGGGTATTGTGAAAATATGAACACTAAATATATCACACACATTTGCTAAAAGTATTTACGTTGGAAAGATATGTGAAATGAAAATATAGTTTATATTGGTGACAATATGCCTTTAAAAAAACTGGATGGGTGTGGGTGAATTGTTTTTTTTTTATATATATTTTTTCCCTGCTTAATGTTTATGTTCAAATTCCACAGGAAGTGCATGGTCAACTAAAGAAACACATAAGATAAAAAGATAACAGCTATTGACTACAGAAAATTATACATACAACACACATTTTTAATAAGGAAAATAATTCACATTAGATGTTTAAAAGATTTAAAAAAAACTTTTTTATGGTAAAATGTTTTGCTTATATGTATATACGTATTTTTATTATAGGGCCTTGGAATGGAGGACACAATCTGGGAACAGTACACTGTGACTTTACAAAAGGTTTGACTTTATATTATACATATCTAAAGCCTTTATTTAAAACCATGATCTGTATAATTTTAAAGCATAGAGGTTTAAGCAGGGTACACACTGAAAAGTAATAGTAATGATCCAACATCGTTACTGTTCTAGCAAATGACCTGATGTTGCAGAGTACACACTGACACAATCCCCCACTGGATCGATCTTCACTTCTTCCCATCATGCAGTTCTGCTACTGTCTTCTGAAAGACATTGTGAATTGTTCATCTAAAATATTAGGTGCTCCTAAAAGTCAAACCAAAGGATCACAGACTAATTCAAATAATTCTGGAGCCTTGTTCACAGTACATACTAGTAAGATGTCTGCTTTAACTGTCATTTATTGTGTGATTTGCTTAACAATCGGCCATTGTGTACCCTTCATTTCTATTTCCCATATTTCACTACACTGCTGCGTATTCATCTTGATATTTTTTACATAGTGCTGTATTGTATGTATTGAGTTGTCCTGGAATGTTTTAATTTTCTGGCAGAGGTGGAACTAGCCAGTTGTGGGCCCAGGAACAAAAAAAATATACTTTAGCCCTGATGATATCCCAAGTAACCCAGTGGGGAGCTTTGGCGGTTCGGCGATAATGGCTGTGGGCCCTTGTATCAGCATGGTCTCCAGTGCCATTGCACCAGTGGTAGTTCCGTCTCTGTTTTCTGGATATTTACACATATGATGTAGCAGACTCTTTATGGCATATTTTAAACAGAATATAAAAATACAACTTTGCTCCTTTTGCTCCAAACGTTCTCTTTACCACAAAAAATTTAATAATTAAGTAAAACAGTTGTGTGTTGGAGCGGATGGGTCCAGCCTTCCACGCAGTAGAGGGGGTGTCACACGCACAGCCTTATGATTCCAGAACTCTATCCTGAGTACTGGATAGGGTGTTGCATGCTTAGCATGCCCTTACTGTAAAGTTACACTATAACAGTACACTATTAAATATTTACACATAATATGCTTTCTCTGGTTTCTCTTGTGAAAGGATCCAAGAAAAGGATTTGGAATTGCTGTTTCTGGAGGAAGAGACAATCCACATTTTAATAATGGGGACCATTCCATTGTGATTTCAGATGTGCTGCTAGGAGGGCCTGCAGATGGTCACCTACAGTAAGATTGTATTTATTAAAGAGTTTTGAGAGGGATTGTCAATTGTTTTTCAGTTTAACTTTTTTTTTTAATTTGGCAAGGTAAAGTGCTGTAATGTCTGTGGTATGTGAAGTTCTAAATGGCTATGCCTGATAACTTTTGGCTTGCCATGTAATTAATGAAGGTATATAATACATTTCATACAATTAGATACAAATTAGCGAGGAGCATTCTACTTGCAAATCATGCGACATTGATTTGGGATAAGCAGATTTCAGATGCTGAGATTCTGAAATGCAGTAGAAACACTGCATAGAAAAGATCAAGAGGAAGTGGATAGGAGAAAAGAAAGTGGGGATGTGGCATATTGGTGATGAGTAATGAATTTGGCCTAAGGGGTACTGCGGTCAGTCTGAGCAGGATCAGCTAAAAGTAAAAGTATCCTGGAGAGTAGACAGCAAGCTATATTCCAACAACTAGAACTTAAACTAGAAATGTGAGAGCAAAAATGTATTTCTATACCAAAAGAGCAAAGGGCTTTTTCAGGGATAAAAGCAAGAGACATGCCTAGGGGCACAACAGTATTGAAAGGGTGAGAGCCTTTCCAAAAAAGAGAGATGCCAAAAGTCTGCCAAGGGAGATTGGAAGCAGTGGCTTAATGCATAAAAGCATCCTGACCAGGAAAGGCAAAAACAACTATGTTAATAGGACATATAAACAAAACATTGTATAGAAGCATTCAAATTTGTAAGTTTGATTTTATTTATTTTGTTTTAGAGAGAATGACCGTGTTGTTATGGTTAATGGGACCCTGTTGGATAATGTGCCACATTCATTTGCAGTTCAACAACTAAGAAAATGTGGAAAAACGGCTGTTCTGGTAAATATTATAATGTTAAACAAGTTAATTATTTTTTGCGTAAAAAAAATAAAAAATTCCTCAACCGGGCATTTTACATTTTTATTATAGGAAAATGCGCTGTGTCTTAGAATATGCTTGCTCAAAAAACTTAAGTCTTATTATACCTTGACATAGTTCTCCTCTCAACACCTACAAAATTGTCCCCATTATCTTAAATTGATCCTTTTTTTAAGCATATCCTTGTAATAGTCCTGATTTTTCTAAAGTCAAAAGAGATTAAGTGGAAGTGGCTACCTGTTGTTAGTAATAGAACAGTTGTTCAGTTAATCATGTGCAAGCATATGAATCACTGATAAGGGCTGTCTGGGTAAAATGTGCAGCCATCCAAATAAACATGTTTCACAAATGAACTTCATTCTAAAAATGAAATTTGTGTGTATTTTCACTTCGTTGAATTATATATTTTGCCTATCCAAAACAGTAGTCTTCAGTTTTATTTTAACTCTATTAAGAAAACAGCAGCACCTTGAAAATGGAATCTAAATTTAGCTAATTGTCCAGTAGGTTTGCACTTGTATTCTTAACAACCAATGCTGTTAAGAAATACAATAGACAAGTCCAGTCACATTCCAGTTTTAAGAAAATAATATACACCCCATACTCTATCAATTTTAGAACTACAATTCTAAACCTGAACTTTACATTTATAGGTAGTAAGAAGACCACGAAAAGTACAAATGGTTGTCCCAAGCAAATCAGAGCCTGCCTTGGATATGATGGATGATTATTCAGAGTTTGAGAGCAGAACTGCTTACAGTGCATACAGTGATAGAGGTGGATTTGGAGGATCCCGTAGTAGAGATCCTAGTCCAGACAGAGGCTACAGAAGGGACCAAGGTCCTTATTATGAAAGAGATCAAAGAATTTCTGGTTCTCGAGCAAAAAGTGTAGACCATGATCTGAATGTGAGTTATGGACTTGGGCAAGATTATAATCGTGGCAGAAGTATAGATCGTGGTTTAAATGAGGACCAACTATATAGGAAAGACCGCAGTCGTGGCAGAAGCATAGATCGTGGTCTTGATGAGGATCATGGGTACAGAAGAGAACATAGTCGTGGCAGGAGCCTTGACCGTGACTTGGATGACCCACGTAGCTATGGAAGAGATGGTAGTCGTGGAAGGACCTTAGATAGAGATGACTTCCATGACAGAAATGCACGTTATAGTCCAGACCGTGGTTATGCTAGAAGAGCTTCACCTGAGCGTAGATCTGAAAAAGAAATGCAAAAAAGTTATAGTCGAGACCGACTTCAGTCACGGAGTCCATCCCCTGAAGCTTATGATGATAAAACTACCAATGTCCTTTTAACAAAGAAAAAATCCAATGAAGGTATGTATTCATTGACATTAGAAGATTGTTTTAAAATAAAACTGCAAGATCTATTAACCTTTTGGTCTTCCAGAGTACGGTCTTCGCCTTGGCAGTCAGATATACATAAAGGGATTGACAAACACTGGATTGGCTGCTAAAGATGGGAATTTGCACGAAGGAGATATTGTTCTCAAGGTAGTTTGAACGTCTGGTTTTGTTTTTTGCATATTTAAGTTTTACCATTGCATAGGACTTCAGATTGACTGTAAACTAGATATAATTGTCACTATTTTACATTTTACTCTGACAGTCTAAAATAATTTTTTTTTTGCATTAATAGGAAAATGGGAAATCCACTTACATTTCATGTTGGAAATGAAGATTAACCTCTTAATTATCATTTACTATTCCTCAAAGTATTTTATGCCTTGTACAGATTTCTTTTAAAATAATTTAAAAGAATCTTGGCCCGTATTCAGACTTGAGTTTTCTGTGCTCATCCATCTGTATATAAGTGTTTGTAGTTACTGGGCATACATAGTAATTTTTGTACACTATTTACGTAGCGTTTTGCTACATAGATTTCGTACATGCGGTCTTAAAGACCGCGTGTACGCAATATATGTAGCGAAACTCTACGTAAATAGCGTACAAAAATTACTATGCATGCCCAGTAACAACAAACGATTATTTACGGACGGGCACAAAAAACACAAGTCTGAATACAGTCCCTACTCTTTATGCCTTAGGGGACCACCCAAAATATGACTTAGCAATAAAAATAACTAATGTATTTCTGGAATAATCACCATAGTCAGTAGGCCTGCAAGCTTTTCTTTGGGTATGAGTAGGTATGTCTCTGCATGATAATGTCACAGACATGTAAAATTACAAGGGGTTGTGGACTTTCATCTGAAAAATATGTAATATGGGAAGTTATGGGGCCAGTCAGGGTGGACCAGTAGACAATAAAATAATTTCTAAAAGGCTATGGAATGTGGTACTTAAAATAATATAGTATTTGGTACTCTCAAGAAAGGTTAAAAACTACCAGTGGTCACAGCAAAGATAGGTAGCTTTCTGAAGTACCATTTTAGATTTTTTTTTACATGAATGGGTGGGAATGCCAATCGGCATACTCCCCCATTCATTTTCGAAGCGCCGCCGGACCCGTTGCAAGAGAGATAAAAAAAAAATCCGGGGACTTTTCGTGTTAGCGGGAAGGTTAGGCTCTGGGGAAGGGAGGGTAAGGGCTGTGAAAGGAAAGGTTAGAATCAGTCTGCGGGCAAGGGAGATTTAGGGTCAGGCTGCTGAGAAGGGAGGGTTAGAGTAATGGGGATACTTACCACTTGTAGCATGGTGTTTGGTGCTCCGGGGACCTATTGAAGCAATTGATTTACCAGCCAGTTCGGAACTGGCTGGGAGCAATGGGGACCCACACCCAAAAAATATAAAATATATTTGATATTTAAAACAGTATTGAATTGTTTCTGTTGACAGCTAGTCTGCAATTAGTTTGCTGATGGTTTCTCAGATGATCTGATTCAGTGACTTGCTAATGGCAGTAGTTGATTGCCCTGAATTTACAGTTTCTTCTGTGGGTTACACACGCCTCTTCTATGACCTAGTCGTGTTCCTTTTGGATTATCCTATGTTTACAGCATTTCTAGGGTTTTGCCCTCCACTGGAAATATGCCAATGGAAATGCAAAGTCTGCATGTATAATACAGCTACATGTCTTTTCACATGTTTTTAAGAACTGGGAACAACTGTGGTAAAATTAAGGAAAAGTTACAAAATTGTCCAATATTTTAACAAAATTTTAGCTGATTCTCTGACCATTACTTTTGTGGTCTTTTCCATAAAACTGGAGAAATTCTTTTTAAATTAAAAAGATCACTCCTACATTTTTTTTGTTTTTGTTTTGTTAGATAAATGGTATTTTGACTGAAAACATGTCTTTAACTGAAGCCCAGGCATTAATTGAGAAATCTCGTGGTAAGCTTCAGTTGGTGGTTCTAAGAGACAAAAAGCAGACTTTAATTAACCTTCCATATGTAGAAGACAGCGATTCTGAAATGGAAGGTAAGAGAATGCTAACTGTTGTGGGTGGGGGGGGGGTTTAAATAAAATTATTTACATAAGGTTGGGATTATAAAATATTGTTGTAAGAAGTTAGTCTGTAATATAGTCATTTATATTTAACAATGTTTGGATTTTTAGATGACCCGCCATATACAAATAAAAGGAGAAATCCAAGATCCAAAGAACAGTGAGCCAACAAAAGGTGCTATCGCAAACAATTGTATATCTGCATGCTATATATAATATATATATATTTCATATTCTAGAAGCTCTATATAGTTTATTTTAGCACCATATCTAAACTTTATGATCAAAGTTGTCTACTTCACCTTTTTGACAGGTTCATAATTTTTGGAATATTGTAATGTTTATATCTGGTTAATAGACTTGAGGAAGTGTGTGTATATATAACAATATTTACAAACTCCTGATTATGGTCCTCACGCCCAATCAATATGTTCTGTGTTTCTTGTCTAAACAGATCTTTGTTATTAACACTAGAATATTCTCATAGTATGCTAACTGTAGCTGAGACCACTGAACAATGCTAAGAACAAACAATATAGATGTAATTCCACGTTTTGATTGTTACACATTAAAGCATTTCGATTATAGCAACACTAAAATTTACATGCAATATTTTTGCCTGCTTTTGCAGTGGCTCGGGAGCATCTTTGCCTAATTCCAAACCATTTCCATTTTTGGATGACTTTGGTTGCCATCACTTCTTTAAAATAAGCTACAGAGCTAACTTTTTCACTTCAATTTAAATATGCCAGACAGCACTTAGCCCAAAGTAACCATGGAATTTGGAGTCCTTCTTTTTGACTGGACACAATGTTTTGGTATATCTGTAAATTCTGAATCTATCCAAGTATAGTTTTAACTATAGTTGTGATAAAGTAACGAATGCTATACGATATGAAAAACAAATGTTATTTTCCCCTGTTATTTTGTTTTATAATAACTTGTTTTTATTTGTAGGTCCATGTGATGGGTCATCAAAACTCAGATCAACTTTCAGTTTCTATTACCAAAGTTAAAGACCTAATAAAAAGCCAAGCTATTGGTGTTTTTTTTTATTCCATTAAAGCTACATTGTTAACAAAAAAAAATCAAAATCTTTGTACTCTGAATTTTATTTGAATCAAATCATGTTTACTAGTCATTTCTATTAAAGTTTTGTAAATTTCTAAAGATGTTCTTTGCAAGTGTGTGTGTTGTTTTTCACTTGTTCCTGCTCACCTGCTCTCCAACAGAACAAGACCTTTGGTCTTCCAAGTCATGAAAACTATTAGACTATTGAGAGAGACGAAAATTTTAAATATGCACTTTCCATATGTATCTAGTATTATATAAAAAGTATTGGCAGTATTTGTATTTGTAGGTAGCAAAGTTTGGAAAGACTGTTTTTCTTGCCTTTTTTTTTTTTAATGCTATACACATTATTTTTAAATCTTCTCTTACTAATAGTATCAATTAAAAGTAGTATTGCTAAAATAAAAACATTCAAGTTTGCACATTGATCAATACTTTCATGTTTGAGTGTTGGCAGTTTGGCTACACATTTGGTATATCTCTTCACAAGATTTCCTGGAAGGGGTGGCCAATATTCGATTCTCCTAGTTAATATAGTCAGGAAACAGATGGATTAAATGGAATCAATTGGCAAACAAATAACGAAAAAAAGTTACAAAATGAACCTATAAATATACAAAAGCATATAAACTTATGTTACATAAAGACATTCTATAGCTTGGAATACAAAAACAGTAAGTTCTACTGCTTACAAAGTGGTTAATTTATAGCATGTGTTTTTCCAAGTAGGATGCCATTCACGTATAGGACCAGACCCAAACTTAAGGGCGTGTTCCGTACATTAACACTCCACTGTCATTCCTGCATGCGGAATTAATTTCTGTCCTTAGGTCCCTACCTTATGTATTCTGCACATACCTGCGCATGCAGAATACTGAATTGTACATAAGGGCTTAGCCAAGCACTTACAGTACGATTTAAATACCTATACCTAAATACCTATCACTGACCATGCATGTCCCACGTGTGCAGTACCAATTCACATCTGACATACATAGCATTCATAAGTCAGCTGGTTTTCTTTAGAACAGATCCAGCCCATTGTGTGAGATTCCTTGTATAAAGATCACACATTATAACAGTGCGTCAAATGATTTACTATCAGTATTGATGATTACAACTATAGAAATCTCAACACCATTAATATTTACCAATTGTTACATGCCATACAAGTGGCATGTAAAATTCACCCTGCCACACTTCCTCGGTGCCTTGCCTTCAGGCATGATTTTCGGCATTTCTCTCCTCTCAGCATGCTGGCAGACTTGACTGCAAATAAATTAGCCATGTGCTGTGCGCATCAGCGAGTGCATGTCTTTCTCCCTCTCTCTCTAGCAGCCGGGACATCATCCAAGTGTGCAGGGCTGGGTGCCTGCTGGCCAATCAGTGGCCAGCAGTTTCTTTGTATGGGCTGTTGGCATTTCCACATTTGTTTCTCTTGTTCTCTGCTGAGTTCTTGAGATTACTGTATTTATTTGCCCTGTACCTTTCAAATGTTATCCTTCCAGCTTCTGACCTTCATACCTCCTCCTTGTTCCTGCCTTTTTGCTTGCTTGGTGTGAGTGTGTGTTAGCATGAGTAAGTGCTTACCCATTGTTTGTCTATCACTCTGGTTTCCTGTTGTCCTGTAGCTGTGTATCTGTTTGTCTTGTACAACTCACCTGTTACTCCAGGTCCTTGTCACTTGTCTTGGGTGCGTTCACCACTCAATCTGGTGTCCTTCACTTGGCAGTATTATCTATTCCATCTCACACCTGTTGTTCCCTACATTTGGGAGTTTCACCTAGGCCTTTCCTGTCCTATTTTTGGAGTGTCTGTCTGCTTGTTGCCTGTCTCCATGATTAACTGCAATCTCTATCTACTGTTATCTTCCTGTTATTCAAGCATTCACTCATCACTCCAATTCTGAAAAAATACAACTCTGACCCCCAACTTAAATTGATGGCCAGGCTTCTATGCCCATAAAAGCTGCCAGAGACTACACTTACCTCACTCACTTATTTTCTTTACACAATCTTTCAGACCGGGCATAGGCAACCTGTGGCTCTCCAGGTGTTGGGAAACTACATTTCCCATCAAGCAAAGAAATTTGCCTTGTGGCGCTATGGGTGAGAGAAGCTATAGGGGTGTTATTGCCACACTCCCAAAAAACAAGTATGATATAAATACAGCGCTTAGATATATCTAAAATGGATAAAAATTATTAATATTTGGTGGCTTGGATAAACACAAGGTAAACAGCAAACCTGAATAAAATACTGTTTTACACATCAAAAAAGAAAAATCACATAAAATAATTATATAGACATAAATGGTTTTGGTGTATATAATCTGGCAATAATCAGCATAGATAATTGTTAGAAGATAATACATTTGAGTATTGAGTTCCACTAATATAATTATAAATGGTTTTCGAGGGAAAAAAAAGCCTGTTTGGCTCAACGTATGATAAATATATTGCTGGCAATAGTCCACCAGCTAATACCGTAAATAACAATAGTGGAAACCAACAGTGTTGAAGTTCTTCTGTTAGGGATAATCCAATGAGTGCTGTTAGTTGCTCTTATGTTGGAGATGTTATACAAAGTATCGAGGAGGCTGATAGAGATGGACAAGGGGGAGGAAAACTGCAGCCGCAGTACAAAGAAGATGACAATATTACCCGATCCTCGGGTAATGTATGCGCACCACAGCTCCAATGAATAGCCCTTCTTTCACACACACCACATCACAGGACACTGTGGACCCGATCGGGCAAAAAGGGGAAGATGAGAGTTACCCAGTTGTTGGGAAATGTTCGTAGCCGTTCGTAGCGACTAGAGTTAAGCTGGGCACACACGAGCGCTTATCGTGCCGATTTGCCTATTATCGTAGATTGGACAAATTGATCGCTGTAGTGTGTGGTGCCGATAATTTCCCGAAACTCACGATAATCCTCCCAAAATGTCCACCAGCAGATAATCGCATCTTATGGGAATACCAATTGATTATCATTTATCGTTTGCAAAATCGTGCAGTGTGTGGCCATTTACAGATAATCTTACAAGTTAACTAACGATTTTTATGTTTTTCCACACCCCTGCAGGGTGTGTCTATCTTGATGTACAGTACGTCCTTCCAGTTTGTATCACGTGAGCAGTACTGCAAGTGCTGTTATATAATATAAACCTGCAATTAGCCAGCATTGTGTTTGCAC
>WWET01003840.1:67375-92986 GCA_011038615.1 Limnodynastes dumerilii | reverse complement strand
CAGAATATACATGTATATTTGAAATAAGGACCCATTATGACCCTGTCTCCCAAGTGCAATGTAAGCAAAGTTCAATGTGTAATCTATGTATTATGCACTACAACAGGCTATCTACCAATACAGAAGAGAAATGCAGAAGAAATGAAGATCAAGTTTTTCCAATAATTTTTTATTTTTTATTGTAGCACTTGTCCTGAAGAAGATAAAGCTTAATGGACACAATGCAGTTAACAGGAAATGACGATATATTACCATCCGGTTCCCGCATGACTCCTAAAATGCTTCTGTCAATCACACTCAGATCTGCCCCTTACGTAAAACATGTGACGATTATCGCATAGTTTGTGGCCACAAAAGATTTTATGCACTACGATAAAAGCACTGAAAAATCGCCCCTTTTTTTTTTTTTAATAGGACGAATTATCACATAGTCTATGGCACCGATATCGTTACCTCTCACTAGCAGGAAAATTGGGACAATTATTTAGAATCTCACGCTGTGACGATAATCGCTCTAGTGTGTGCCCAACTTTAGTTGTCCTCCCACCACGTGTATATCAAAGCCTCCTTTGATCAATCCATGGGTGGCCACTCTCTTGCAATTAAACACTTCAAGATGATCGGAATAAATACTTTCAATGTAAAGTCTCCAATGTTGGAATAAATTAATCCTGTATAATAAAAGCCAGTATCACCAATCCACAATACTTAGCGTTTCTTCTGTCCCACAGACTTTTTCAAAGCGATTTATTATTCTATTAGTGGAATCATAAGAGGAACTCTTATCTATGCTGATTATTGCCAGATTATATACACCAAACCATATATGTCTATATAATTATTTTATGTGATTTTTCTTTTTTGATGTGGAATAGTTTTTTATTCAGGTGTGCTGTGTGTTTATCAGAGCCAACCAATATGAATAATATTTATCCATTTTATATATATCTAAGCGCTGTATTTCTATTATACAATTCCCATAAAACCTTGTCAGGTACCAGCTATGCTTTTGCAGGTAAAGCATGCTGTGACTTGTAATTCCACAACACCTGGAGAGCCGTAGGTTGCCTATCCCTGGTATAGGCCCTCTTCAGTCAGAGATTTCGTTCCCAACACTGCCGAAACTGCATTGACCAAGGTGGTAATTGATGTAATCGCTGCCAAATCTAGAGGTCACTACTCTTCTAATGCTCCTGGATCTTTCTACTCATTTTGACATTGTTGTCTACTGTATTTCAAACAAGACCTAGGTATTCAGGACAGTGCTCTTTCCTGGTTCACATCCTACTCATCTAATCACTTTTCTGAATTCACATCCCCTGCTCTCTCTATCTATTGGAGTACTGGAAGGCACAGTGTTAGGTGTATCTTTATCTCACTTCCCTTAGACAGCTAAAAAGTCATTTGGATATCCATATCATCTGTATGCACTCCTAATCTCTCATCAGGTAACGGAATGTCTTTCTGCCATTTTATATTGGATGTCCTCCCACCAGCCCAAATTTTCGAAAATAGAACTGATCATATTCCCACTTGCCAATAAAAGTTAACCATTAAGGGCCAGATTTACTAAGCTGTGGGTTTGGAAAAGTGGAGATGTTGCCCATGGCAACCAATCAGATTCGAGCTCTCACTTTTCTATTACATACTAGAGAATGTCAGCTAGAATCTGATTGGTTGCCATGGGCAACATCTCCACTTCTCCAAACCCGCAGCTTAGTAAATCTGGCCCTTGGTCCCTCTAGTTCTGTTGACAATCTTTACTCATCAAGCTTGCTACACTTGATTTTGTCTTTGTCCCCCACATACACTTTGGGCCGAATTCAGAGCTACCACGGTCATTGCGGCCGTTCTCAGAACAGGGAGTAAACGCCCACTGCACTCCCCGCTCTCTGCATGTCCAGATTTCTACCTTAACTTTTATGATCACATATGCGGCCTTATTATTATGTACGTGCAGTACATAATTCCCCTCTCGGACAGAACCGAGGATTGGGGCCTTTGTTTCGAAATCCTGTTCCATACATTTAAAATGAGTTTCCAGAATATGCAAATATCTTACAAAAGACACTGGAAAAACTCTCATGCATATTCATCTCCCACATTGATTATTGCAATGTTCTTACTGGACTCCCATAATATAACATTACTCCCTACAGTCTATTATGCATGCAGCAGCTAGACTGATTTTTCTTGCAAAATGCTTTTCAAGAGTTAGTCCACTCTGACAGTCTCTATATTGGTTGTCTGTATTTTACAGAATCAACCTCTTTTATTAAACTACAAAGCCAACAATAATCAATTGGCTGCACCCTCTCTCTGGAATAACCTTCCTCACCCATTAAAAATGTCCTCTACTCCTCAAACTTCCAAGCGCTCCATTAAAATTTACCTTTTCATTGTGTAACATACTATTTCCTTTATTTACTTGCACGTTTGCGGAAATGCTCTACTCTGTATGAACCATTGTGAATAGGTACAATCGCTTTTATTGTGTATTTGTACCCTAAAAATACTTTCATTGTAATGTACTATATTGCATTATTTTGTTGTAGGAGGGAGGGTTGGGGTGGGTTACCATATGTTTATGTTTTTGTTTGTCTGTGAAAAACAATAAAAATAAACGCAATTGAAAAAAAAAAAAAATTACCTTTTCAGACAAGCTTACCAAATTTCCCAGCCTGCTTAACACTTGTGTTCCTTATCTACAATTACTTTTCTGTCCAGTTTTCCCTTCTGTTACATGAACTAATAAATAACAGAATGATTGCTGCACTTCCGAAGGCAGACGGAATATGTGAATATGGGTATATTACAATTCTTGTGTTTATAAACATATAACGCATGAAGATAGTCTGTGTTATTTTTAGGCTTCATATACTTGTTCCTTAGAATGGCACCTTTTAGAGGAACACAACATCATATAAATAGTAATAATAATGTTAATAATAGCACAATTGATAATCACCGAGCCACTATGCTGCCCATATGTCAAGAAGTTTTCATAATAGGGCTTTATTTGCCATAATACAGTTCCCCAATCCTCAAGAACTTCAACTTACTATTCTATCTTTTTACTAATATCCACATTACAGGCCTTCCTTGTCTTCATGCTATCTTCCTGCACTGTGTAAAGCAGCATATGAAACAGGGGATCTCTGTAGTATCCTGCTGACATCTCAGCATCATGCTACTGGAAGCCTGTCTCAGTGCCTGCAGCTATGGACACAGATATTGCCAGACAATATCTGAGTAGACTCCACTTCTCTGCTGCCTGTTAAAGCGCTGTAGACCCACGAGTTGCCTTCCTTCCTCCCAGTCCTTGCACTACTGACTGCTGCACTGCTCAACCATGTCTTGAACAGGCTGCGCTAAAAGGTCCTGCAATCAAAATGAACTATTTGGGAAAGTCCTGTTGAAATGCAATTTTCTACTTTTCTACTTTTTAAGCCTTAAAGCATTTCTATAGTTTAATATATTAGGATCTTGAGCATCATCATCTCTTAATTCAATTTTACTTCCTTCCTTTTAAAATGTTGAATTAATCTTAAAAAACGATTGCATTCTCTGGTTAGAAAGTCTCTTTTGCAAAATAGGGACATCCGAAAGTTCCTTTTCAGATGTCTCTATTTCGAATACTTACCATTTTCTACTTTTTTTTCAGAATGTGTGAGTATGCCGTTCAGCATACTTCACCCATTCACCTTCGGAAATACAGCCGCCGACGATATCCCTCCGCCGCTGCTATCTATGGTCAGTCATTTCTTTGTGCGGGGTGGGGAGGGTTAGGGTTAGGCTGCGGGAGATGGAGGGTTAGGGTCAGGCTGCCAGGAAAGGAGGGTTAGGGTTAGAATTAGGGAAAGGAGTGGGGGACTTTTTTTTCATTACTTTTCGGAGCACTGAAAACTCTGTGCTTTGTGGATAGATTGCTATAGCTCCTCGAGAATGGCCCTATCGAAATAGGGCCGTTCTTAGCAGGGACCCACACCCCTTAAAAACATTATCTGAAATATAAAAGCAATGACATTATTCCTACAAAAGCACTAGAGGGTGCTCCAACCATGCCATGACTTCATTGGTCTTAAAATCAGTTCTGCTTATTCAGAAAAAAACTTACTTTTTATTAATGGCGTTCCTGGGACCTTTTTTTCTGTTTTATTTGATAGTAGAGTGGTTAAAAATCAGTATAAAATTTACAAATGATCTCAAAGCTGCTTTTCACATGCAGTGTCATAAATTTCATTATTATGTTCCTGCAGGCTGGGACAGATTTATCATGATCTATTTAAAAATCTATTTTACTGGTGGTAGCTGACACAGACACTGAGAACAGTGTCAGTGGCTAAATGATTGAATACTCATCAATGATATATTTTCTATCTTTATTGCCGATATATAATTTTACATATGCTTTTGGGACCCCACTATTGTACAGTAAGATGTGGTCTCAAATGTAATTTAATCATCCTTCTGTCCATTTCAGTTTCTTCGTTGTGTGTATTTTTGGTAACTGACATCTGGTCTGAATATGAAGAGAATGTGTAATAAAAATATGAACTGAATTTAGCAGCAGTGGAGTGACACCATGTGGGTCTAATGTGGTAAAGCAAATGCAATTAGCAATTACCAATGATTTCATATTTGAAAAGACTGACCTACATCAGTTATGTGTGTGTATGTACCTGCATCATGCCTGGAACTTTATATATGGAAATAGAATAAGGAGGATTTCTAAGAAGCATAGCCCCTCTGCTGCCCAATCCTCAGACTATGGGTGATACAATTACAGATTTCCCTTAGTGTTTTTATTTGGAATGCCAAGGATTTGGGCACTGAATATATTAAACCACATAGTGAAATGTTACTGCAATACATGGTTCAAAACAACATGCACATTGCTGCACAATGTAAAATGTAAAGTGTTATGTATACACAATATGGTCACAAGAAAACATCAGCAAAAAATGTCCACATATCATCACAGTTTCGGTATAGGCAATTAGTGTGAGAAATCATGATTGTGAAAATATATAATAAATAATAAATGTTGGATACAGGGTAAATGATACACTGGAAGAAGATACACTGGATAAGTGGCTATAAATTAACTCCAAGTACATTTAGTGTATTTAATAAACATCTAGAAAAAAATGGTTTAATCTGAAAATATAAATCTAGAAATTCCCTAATATAGGGGTACTCATAGTATATGTAAAAGCTTATGTTCTTAGGTGTCCAGTATACCAGAGTGTGATATCAGGTGGCTGGTTGCACTGGAGTAGAATATTCAAATTGATATGTAAATGCTGCAAGGATCAGGAGATATTTGGAATTTGTTGGGTGGTAGAAGACTAGAATGGCTGAGAAAATAAATAATGTAAACAGGACAGAACTTTTTCTGACACCTATGAATCTACATTGCCAAAGTTTATATTATTCATATTTCATACCACTATTATTCTGTACTGCTGACCAGGGGAGTGAGAGGAGCTTATACTTAGGAGGTATGAGATCCTGTTCTTTTTGCAGGCCCAATCTGCATAGGGAAACCAGCTCCAGTGGTGGAGACTGGAGACTGGATAATAATCATGGTAAGGGGTTCCTCCTCTGTGGTTCCACAAGCACTGGCTAATAAAAGAGCTGGAAGCATGAAAATAAATCGACCTCATGCCTTTTGAATAAATGATAATAATAATGTTCTCCCTCTTGGCTTTTACCCTAAACACATTGATCTCTATTATGTTGTGTTAGAGCAGTGCTCTTCAACCAGTGTACCATGGCACACCAGTGTGCCACAGGATGTGGCCAAGTGTGCAGCAGTGCAATGCCTCCAACAGGAGAAAAAGCATTGGAAGACCTTGCCTTAAAGAAATAAGGGGATACTGGGGAGGCTGCAGAAAAAAAAGTTATTAGCTACGATTTTTACATTTATCAAATAAAAAAATAACAATCAATGTAATATCTGTGTATGTTCTTTGTAATTCCTGTTCTTTTGTATATTTTGCTTTTGGCGTGCCGCGGAATTCTGGGAAGGGCTTAGGTGTGCCGAGGGTGAGAAAAGGTTTTGGAGCACTGTGTTAGAGCATTACTTCTTGGTGAAAATGCTTGTTTTCTTATATAGCACAATGAATATAAAGATGTCTAATAAAGGTATCTGGTTTCTTTTAATAGTTTAGGACACTTAATACATCCAAGGTTATAAATACAAATAAAAACAGATAACAAAGCACATGGTACATATCTTACATTTAATGGATTATCTCAAATAAAATGTACCATTTACAAATAATAGTTCCACTCATTGCATTTTTTAGTTCCGTTGATTCCATTCCAATAGAAAGACCAGCAGAATAGAATTTTATTTTTATTTTAGTCAGCCTGACTAACTACCATTGCCAGGACAGATGATTTCAGGGGCCCAGGGAGTTTACCAATTTTGGAAATCCTAGAAATGCCATGTATTATATAAAATGTTGAAAATGAAAATAAATTCTATTCTGCTGATCTTTCTATTTGATAGGTTGTTTAGGTTAAATCAGACATTAGGCTTTCAATCTCAACCTTTTTTACCTTTCCTACCATCCTGATATGCCCGAACAATTATTATCCCAACCTCTGTGCTGATACCATTCTCCAGCTTTGTTATCTGTTTTTATTTATATTTATAACCTTGGATGTATTACACTGGCATATTCTAGTATACGTTTACATTTACAGTTAGCATTCTGCTTTATGTTATTATAGCCTTTATAGCTTGTAATGTTGTTTCCATTTATAATCTATCTGTTATGGCACACCATGATTACCTGGGACAAGAACTGGAGTGGCCGCAGGATAGAAGAGGTAAAGTCACGGCACTCCGGAATTACCTGGGATGAGTACCAGAGTGGTCGTAAGATAGGAGAGGTGTAACAAAGTCGGCTACTGGGGCACGGGAACTTTGTTACCAGGTAGTTTTAACCAGAGCCCCTGATGGTGGGGATGGATTTGGTTGCGCCCCAGTAACAGGTCATGCCCCGATCAACCGGACTCGTGGAAGGATGAAAGGAAACCCGAGGTGGATACCAGACAGTGAGAGAAGGTAAAGAAAAGTAAGCGGGAATCAGACCAGGCCAGAAGGGACCGACCTGAGACAAACTACATGAAACACTGAACCAGGCACGACGGCCAAAAGGTAGGTCACGGGACTGGACAATACGGACCAGGGCTTGCGCACACTCATGCAGCGGGACCTCCAAAGAGGTAACATAAACAGGCACTCAAGGGAAAAATAAGGATAAAAGGGTAGGTGGGTACGACAAGAAGGGAGAACTGGGGCAAGATATACAGAAGGTAACTGAGGCAGGGACAAGGCAGGATAAGTGGTCAAACAATGGTCAATTCACTAGGCTGAAAGCACTAGGCACACAAGGTAAGCAGATCACAGCACTGGCAAGGTAGAACTATAACCGGCGCAGGAGTGATGACAGAAAGGGTCTGAAATAGTGTCTGCTGTCCTGTGATTGGACAGCCTAGGACCAGCCCCCCTAACGAAGAAGCGTTCCCCTAACAACAGGGAACGCATAAGTGAATGCTGGAAGCGGGACGCGCGCCTAATAGAGAAGCGGCACCCACGTGGCTGGTATCCAGGACTCTGTAGCTAGGAGCTGTTGGCAGGAGAATCCCCGGAGACGCGCTGCGGGAACCGGAGGTAAGCTGGACAGAGCGGGACTTGTGGCCAGGCACACAGGCAGCTAGCCCTTCACAAGGCAGCTGTAACAGCACCCCCCTAAACGAGGGGTTTTGATACCCCTAGGCCGTGGTTTTCCTGGAAATTTTTTATGAAAGTTCCTTTTTAATCTGTCCGCGTGCAGATTTCTTTCAGGAATCCATGACCTCCTCAGGGCCATATCCCTTCCAGTGGATAAGATAATGAATTTGGGTCCTGACTTTTTTGGAATCCAGAATTTCCTCAATCTCGTACTCTTCTTGATTATTAATAGATACTGGTGGAGATTTGACAAGATGATGAAATCTGGAAGAAAATCTAGAAGGTTTAATGAGAGACACATGGAAAGTAGAAGGAATTTTGAGGTTTCGGGGTAATTTTAGTCTGAAAGTCACAGGGTTGATCCTTTTGATAATCTGGAAAGGTCCAATAAACCCGAGGTCCTAGCTTTCTGGATGGTTGTCTTATTTTGATATTTCTAGTGGAGAGCCAGACCCTATCTCCTACTTTGAATTTACACTTGGATCAGTGAAGGTCCACTCTAGACTTGGTTCTGAAAGCCTTGGTAAGAAGACAATGGTTGACCTTTTTCCAAATGAACTTCATGTTCCTAATCATCCCCCTAACTCCCGGAGGAGGGGTGGTGGCAACGGGAATGATGGAGTTAGCTCTAGGATGGAGCCCTTGGACAAAAAGAACGGAGACACAGAAGTGGAGGAATGATGAGCATTATTATATGCAAATTCTGCCCAAGGAATGTTCTCAGACCAATTGTTTTGGAGTCTGGAAGTGTAGCAATGTAGATATTGTTCCAAGGATTGGTTCAATTTTTCGGTTTGGCCATTAGTTTGAGGATGATATCCTGATGACAAGTTAACTTGTACTCCCAAACTTTTAGAAATAGCTCTCCAAAGAGAGCCACAAACTGTGAACCCCGGTTTGAGACAATCTGCAAGGACAGCCCATGCAATCTGAAAATGTGTTTCACAAATAGATTAGACAGAACCTGGGCATTGGGTAATCCAGGTAACGGAATAAAATGTGCCATCTTACTGAACCTGTTAACCTGGGAGTTAGGGAGATCTGTGATAAAATCCATGGACAGGTGGGTCCATGGATATTTGGGAACAGGCAAAGGAAGAAGTGGCCCATAAGGTGGAGAACGTGGTGTCTTGTTCCTGGTGCAAAGAGAACATGTGTGAACAAACTCTTGAGAGTCTTGTAACATGGAGGGCCACCACACCAGTCTAGACAAGGCTTTCAGTGTCTTCTGGACTCCCAAATGACCGGCAGATCTACAAGAATGATTCTCCTGGAGAACTTGTTTTCTAAATCTTTCTGGAACAAACAGCCGACCGGTGGGAGTTTGTACTGGAGCTTGGTCTTGGACCTCCAGAATTCTGGACTAGAGGTCTTGAGTTAACCCAGCAATAATGCGGGTAGGAGGAATCATAGGTAAGGGAGGGAGGGAGGGACCATGTTGTGGCAGAAATGCCCAGGATAGAGCATCTGCTTGATGATTATGAGAACCAGGCCTGTAAGTGATGACAAAATTGAAGCGTGTAAAGAACAGAGCCCAGCGGGCCTGACGAAGATTCACACATTTGGCAGATTCAATGTAGGCTAGGTTTTTATGATCCGTGAGAACCGTAGTGACATGAACAGATCCCTCCGACCAGTGCCTCTGTTCTTCAAATGCCATTTTGATGGCCAACAATTCCCGGTTCCCCACGTCATAATTCTTCTCAGCGGATGAGAATTGTTTCGAAAAATAGGCACACAGAAAATACTTGGAGTCCTATGGATCCTTTTGGGACAAAACCGCCCCTGTCCCGACATATGATGCATCAACCTCAATGATGAATAGAAGTTCCGGATTTGGGTGTCTGAAGATAGGAGCAGTGACAAATGCGTGTTTCAAGGCTTCAAAGGCTCTTACAGCATCTTCCGACCATTTGGTAGGATCTGACTTTTTCTTAGTCAAAGCCAATATAGGAGTAGAGAAGGACTTGATGAACCCCTGGTAGTAATTGGCGAATCCCATGAACCGCTGCATAGCTTTGAGGTCCATGGGTTGCTTCCATTCCAGAATAGCCTTTACCTTCTCCGGGTCCATGGCAAAACCCAAGGGGGAAATGATGTACCCCAAAAAGGTTATCTTGTCAACCTCAAATTCGCACTTCTCCAGTTTGGCATACAACCTGTATTCCCGGAGACGAGCAACAACTAATTTGACATGTTTTCAATGTTCTTCAAGAGAGGGAGAAAAGATTAGTATATCATCAAGATAGACCATTACGAATTTCCTCAAAAAGTCTCTGAACACATCGTTGATAAAATCTTGAAATACCACTGGGGCATTGCATAACCTGAAGGGCATAACTAGGTATTCGTAGTGACCCGAGTGGGTGTTAAATGCAGTCTTCCATTCGTCTCCCTCCCTGATCCGTACCAGATTGTATGCTCCTCGGAGATCAATCTTAGAATAAATTACCACTCCCTTGACTTGATTGAACAAATCCGTGATTAATGGGAGTGGGTAAGTGTTTTTGACTGTAATGTAGTTAAGAGCTCGGTTGTCAATACACGGCCTGAGGGATCCGTCTTTCATACCGACAAAGAAAAAAACAGTGCCAACTGGAGACTTGGAAGGGCGGATGAACCCCCTCTCCAGATTCTGTTTGATATATGCGTCCATGGCTGCTGATTCAGGTCAGGAGAGGGAAAAAAAAGTCTACCCTTAGGTAGCTTGGCTCCAGGAGTGAGTTCAATGCTACAATCATAGTGTCGATGTGGGGGGTAGTACCTCCGCTGCCTGCTTGGAAAAGACGTCTGCATATTCCACATATTGCAAGGGAATCTTCTCAACCAAGATATGACCTACCTGGACTGGGTAAGAAATACATGTCTTTTCACAGCATTCACTCCAACGAATAATCTCTCCCAATGACCAATCAATAGAAGGATTATGGAGTTGGAACCAAGGATGCCCCAGAACCAGTCGGACTGAAGCACAGTTTGTCACCAGGAATTTGATGACCTCTGAATGACAGAATTGTCTAATTTGATTGATTTACTTTAATTTGATAGGGCCACAAAGGACAGCAAGTACAGCAGTCAATCAATCAAGAATGACATCATCACATCCAAATCATATCAAATGATAACCTAAAAAACAGCTAAAACTACCAATGCCAGACATGACAAAGCAGTAACCTTTGGGCGCCACTTTGGCACAAAGCTTATCACTGCCTACTTTCTACCACTTTTGCAACTGACCGGAGCCTCCACTATAGTCATGCCACCCTCAATAAAAAGAACAAAAATAAAATGCTTTAAAAGATATCAAAGTCAAAAATCTGTAAACCCCATTTGGCCTATATAATTGTATCTTGTACTACACAACAACCCTGGGTCAATAGAAAAACTTTGATAGACTAGTTTTCCTCCTAATGCTATCCATTCTGCTATCCATTCCTAGGCCATTATCCGCAAAATTGCCACATGCTCATAACATTACCCCCCCCCCTTGACCAGGGGAAATTATTAATATCGTTTATTTGGAAAGCGCCACAAGGTGTCCACAGCGCTATACAAAATACAACAAAATACAGTACAGACATACAGGGCAGGGATGGATAGCATAGAACATAATAAAATACAAAATAAATATAAAAATATCACAAAAATACAATAAAGTGAATCAGCACAGACAGCAAGGCAAAAAGCTTGGCAGATAAGGGAGGAGGGAACAGAGTTCAGTGAGAGGTTGAAAGGGAGCCACTAAATGTGGATAGGGTAAAAAGGTAGCAGAGGGGGGCAAGAGGGTATGAAGTGAGGGGGGAGTGGTGGAGGAGGGAATAACACTAGGATGGAGGGCCCTGCTCACATGAGCTAACACACTAACTGGGAGGAATAAACTTATAGAAGACATAAGGAGGGTTAAGGAAGTGGACTGCTGGTGTGAGAGGAGGAGTGGGGGGAAAGAAGGAAAAGATTGGATAGATGTAGGAAGTAATGAGGATGTTAAGTGGAGGAGGGGTAGGATAACCTGAACAGGTGTGTTTTGAGTGAGCGCTTGAAGACCTGCAATGTGGGGGAGAGTCCGACTGAAGACGGATGCTTGCAATGTTGCATTGGTGGAAATGGCAAGAATGAGAGAGGGCATGGATGTGTGGGGAGTCAAGGATGACACCTAGGGCCTCATTCATTAAGCTCGAATTGGGCTAAATCGCGTGATTTGGAGCTTAAAAATCGCCAAAGTGGATTCATTAAGCTCCAAATCACACGATTTGATTGTGTTTTTAATTGCGGGTGTAAAAATCACGGTCCCGATTTTTTTTCATTACAAACATACAAAGTTTGTAATTCATTAAAGACGATTTCACCGAATCGCGGTGAAATCGCCTTTAAATCACAAAAAATAAAATCGCAGCCAGAGAGGTGCGATTTCATTTTTTTAGCCGATCGGGACCAACAAAAACTTCTTCTTATGATCAGGTCACTAGGGGGCACTGTTTTTTTACTACAGGTGACGACAGAAACAGTAGAGGACCAATGTAACTGACGTCACCTGTATAATAAAAACAGTGCCCCCTAGTGACCTGATCGTCATAAGAAGAAGCCGCGATGGAGTAAGGAAGATCTTCTGCTTCGTGTCAACTGGAGAAGAGGATCCAAGCTGGAAGAAAATACAAGAAGAGATCTGAAAAAGAACATTTGAAGGCTTCCCAAGATGCGGACATCAAATAGTGAGTGTAAAAATATTTTTTTATTATTTTATACACACGATACATTGCACACACTTCACTTACATTAGGAGGACATCAAATAGTGAGTGTACAAATCTTTTTCATTAATTTTTACACACAATACATTGCACACAGTTCACTTTAATTAGGAGAGATGACCACCGAAGGTAAGTGCACTCATGTAGGGAACATTGTTTTTTAGGAAAATATTTTTTTTACATGCATACTTTATTTTAGCAATGAAGGGGTTAATGTATGTGTTGTGGTTTTTTTTCTATTTTTTTTTTACACAGTGCTGCGCTGCATGGTTACAGGTCTAACCATGTTGTGCTGATAGAATTACTAGGATCAGCTTTGCTGATCCTTGTTGTTCCATCAGTACAGCATGGCTACGGCTTGCAGCCATGCAGCACTTAGGTTTTTTTCAATGTCTGGCGATTTGCAGCGATTAGTTAAAGGGCTAATCGTGGTGGTTTTCTAATGAAAATTTAAAGGGCTAATCGTGGTGGTTTTCTAATGAAAATCACAGCGATTAAGCCCTTTAAACATCGCGGAGCATCGTCTGAGATTGAAAAAATCGCATGTTAATGAATTTGTAAACTTTTTTAAAAAATTGCGGCAAAATCGCCACGATGGACCGCGATGTTAAATCGAACTTGAGGGGAAGAGGAGGGGAAGAGGAGACAGAGGTATCACATATGGTGAAGGAAAATCCTAAGGGGAGGAAAAACAATAATTTCCATTTGTCTATATTCAGCTTAAGGAAACATTTGGTCATCCATGTGGATAGGGATGCAAGGCATTCGGAAATCTTAGAGGAGAGGGGATAATAATGAGACCCCTATTACCAGGCTCAAAAGCAGTAATTCTTGAAAAAATCTTTAATCAGGCGAAGATCCTTCTCTGGAACCCACGATCTCTCCTCTGGACTGTAGCCTCTCCAATGTACCAGGTAGTGGAGTCTGCCCCCTCACCTTCTTGGAATCTAGAAAACTTTCCACCTCGAATTCTTGGACATTCATCCACATCCACGTGAGGCCTGGCTGTGGACACCGAGCAATGGAAGGAATTTGGTCTCAGGTTACCGGGCAGATCTCCTTATAATCATAAGGTCCATGAGGAATAAAAATATCCGCAGCAGCTTTTTAGAAGATATCCCTGAAATCCATATACGGAAGCAAAATAAAGGAAACTTGGGAGTCAACAAAATGAACCGGAAGCTTGAGACAAAGCAATATGGGTTCCAGGGGATGATTTCCCTTACAGTCAAACTGATAACTGGATGGGGCTTGTATAACCAAAGATAGCCTGGGATGAGAAGGGTTGATGGACAATTGATAACAAAGAGATGTCTTCGAAATTGCAGGGCCCCTACAGTGAGGTTGAGCAAAACGTTATAGCACTCAGCTCTTCCCCCATCTAATCCACAGGCCATAAGGGCCTAAGTCAAAGGTCTTAAATGTGAAGCAGAGGCCAAGTTGTCATCCAAAAGATTCCCAGCCGCACCCAGCTGAGTCGAGGAATGCAGAAGTACAAAAGGTTTGTCCATGTAACTGTATAGTGGCAGGAACAAGGGGGCAGATCCAGAGCTACACCGACCGCCGTCACTACAGCGTAAGAATGGCAGAGATGCCGTTCTGCGCATGCGTCGGGCATATGTTGCCCGGCATAATCCATGGCTCTGTGAGCCTGGATCTAGTCTGTAACTACAGCGGACTAGATCCAGACTCACAGAGCCATGGACTGTGTAGTTAGGGTAGACTTCAGCCGGCGTAACTGTGTCTAACTACGCTGACACAGGGGAGGGACAGGGGGAGTGCACCAGAGCTACGCTGGCCGTACTTACGGCCAGACGGCCAGCGTAGCTCTGGATCTGGCCCAAGGAGGGCATTCTTTGGGGAAACCAATGTGATGCCTACATCTTCCCCAACTCCACTAAGCTTTGTCGTTTAACAGACAGCCAGGCTGAGCACGCTTGTTGGGGCATTGGTTGACCTGATGTCCCTTCTCACCACAATAGAAGCACAGGCCAAGGGAGCACCTTTTAAATTTCTCTTGCCAAGAAATGCAGTAGGCACCCAATTTAATGGGTTCACCCTCATTATGATCACCAGGCAGAAGTGGCAGGTTCATGGCAGGAGTTGTCTAACCCCTCTCCTGCTTATATTCTGAAAGTCAGTGATCCATCTTGATAGACAAGGAAATCCAAGGTCTTAGGATGAGGAAACTGAACTAGCGAGTCCTTGAGGGCATCCGTCAAATCCTAGTGATACTGGCTTTGAAGAGAAGGGTTGTTCCAGCCACTGTCAACTTTCCACCACAGAAATTCAGCAGTGTACTTCTCACCACTAAGGCGACCTTGTTTGAGAGCCTTCCCGGATAGGTGAATGCCCCAGCATTAGATGGGACCAGTAGCTGTGTCACAAGACACAGGAGCATCCTGGTTGCTAAAACACCAGGTGTAGAGCAGTTGGCTACAAAATAACCACGTTCTAGCCAAGTGTCAATGAGAGAAGCTGTAGAATCTCGATGAAGGTGATAAACCTCTCCAAGTGACAGGAAAAATTTTTTTAGTTATGGGGATTAAGTGTTGCCTAAGGCTAAGAAGAAAAAAAAAGCAAGGAGAGAGAGAGAGCAAGAGGGAGCATGGTAACTATCAATCACAGCACCCAGTACCCCCACCATATCTTGTTAATCTAACTGCTGTGTACTTGGTATAATACAGAGTCAGACAGCAAACATACATTAACCAGGATTTACTGATGGTCATCCACCTTTACTTTCAAGTGTTCTACCAAGTCCCACTTTACACCCCCTTCATTACAGGTAATATCCACACCTTTCCCCTCACAGTCAAACATTAAACCTACCAGGATTTTAAATGCAATGTAATGTATTGATTTAGAGATGTGAGAAATTACATTGTAGTGTGTGGCTAAAAGTAGGTGCATGGAAAACAAAAGTAGGTGACATATACTACACAGTTTACTAAGGGGCAATATACTGTTCTATTAGGGAATGGAGGGGACATATAATTTACATTATGTTACGGAGGGATTATATTTTGATTTCAACAGTAACGGAGGACAGTATGGTTAACCCTTGGCATGTTATCGATTATGGTACTATAAGACACAGCATGCCCTGAAATACAAGGGCATGCTGTGTCTTTTAGTACTAGAAGCTGCAGCATGCTAAGGGTTCAAATGTTGCTGACGCAGCTATTTTAAGTTGTTTCAACCATTTTTACTTAAGTTAAACATTTAATACAAAAAAAAAACAACTCCTGCGAAGTCCCCGCGATTTTGAAAGGGGTTAATTTGCCACGATTAGAGGCTTAATCGTGGCAAATAAACCCTTAAAAAATTGTCAGACACTGCTGGAGATTGAAAATCGCCTGGGCAAATCGCCCCATTGTAAATATGGCGATTTAAAAAAAAAACAATTGCCACCAAACACCGGTGATGTCCTGCGATTTTTAGGGGCAATTTATCTCGACCCTTACTAAATGAGGCCCTATAGTGTTGTTCATTTCTTGGAAACTCAATTTGACTATTGGGGGAATGTACCAGTCTCTTGCCAGTGCCAACACAGAAAATTTCCTTTGTGTATGTGAGCTCTTTCTGCATATTCAAATGTTAGTTTTATAAGGATAATCTGTAACATTAGCATCAGTGAACTGTTCTGAAGAACAATTGTTACATGCCACCACTCTAATCGTGGTTACATGAAAGTTCTTCCTTATTTGCTGTCCTTTCCAAGAGCCTCTGTGGGAATCATTCCCTGCACCATGCCTGGCCTGCACCAGTCTGTTACCAGCAGCTGCTGCTTATAGTGGGCATGCCCTTCTCACTTTGTCTTTTATGGCCGTCTGGCTGCTGTGATTACAGCCAATCATTTCCTGTTTTGCACTGCTGGCCAATCAATAGCCAGCATTCCCCTTATAAGCTTCAGTAGTGCTATTCCTCAAGGCTAGTTATAGCTCTGGTTCTCTAGTCTGTGTCCAGCTCTACTATCATTCTCTGCCTAGTCCATTTTTATTTTGATCTCTAAGTGCCACTGCTCCAGTTAACCCTTGCCTTTCTCCTACTGTTTTCCTGCTTTATTTCCCAGTGTCTCGTTCTGTCCCTGCCTAGCTCGTTCCTCTGGATGAGATTGTGTGACACCCCTGTGGTGTCTCTTCTGTGCATGCATGTGCGTGTGTGTGCATGCCTGCCCTCGTTTGTCCTGTCTGTCTTTCTGTGTTTGTTAGAGCTAGTCCCTTCTATCTCTCTCCTCTTGTTTCCAATCTGTTTCCTTCCTCTCTCTCTCTCTCTCTCTCTCTTCGTTCCGCCTTTGTTTCCATTTCCTCTCCAGGTGTCGCCCCAGGGGCCGCGACCTGCTAGGGGTCCTGCAGCCCAGACTATCCCCACCATCAGGGGCTCTAGTGAAAACCAGGCCCTAGTTAGATTCTGCGCCTGATTGAGGCACTCACTCTCTGTAACAATTAATTCCTAGAGCAACTTACTCAGCCTGGATTCTGTTGGTACTGTTCAAAACAAGAAACAACAAACCTTGTGAGAAGGCACTAAGGGTTAATCAAATATACACATCACCTATTACAATCAAAGATTATTGCATAATAAATATAGACAGTACAGTACAATAAAAAAGCAATAGAAAGAACCACACAAGAGCTTTATGGTGGGGCATACAAACTATGGGCAACATTTACTAAATGCCTCGGATTATAACAGCAGTTTCCTAGACAATGCAGAAAAAGATCAGGAGGGTAAGTATGGCTCTATAGGCAGTATTAGGGACAGTGGACCTGATCCAGAACTACGGCCGCCGCTGTAGTTACGGCGAAGGTATACGTAAGATCAGCAGTTTTGCGCATGCGCCGGGCAGGTGTTGTCCGGTGTAGCTAGGGAAACCCGTTCCTTAGGATCGGGTGTCCCAAACTGTTGCGTAGATGAGGGGGCATCCCTCGCCGTAACTATGCAACAGTTAGGCAAGGAAGGCTGGGGGAGGTAAGGTAATAAGTGCGGGTTTGGCCACTTACGCTCCTGTGGTCGGCGTTATTACATACTGTTACTCCAGCTGAAGTTAGGGTTGCCTTCAGCCGGCGTAACAGTGTGTAATTACGCCGGCCACAGGGGTAGTGCATGCCAATACGCTGTGCGTTAGTATGCATAGCGCCTTGGCGTAGTTCTGGATCAGGTCCAGTATGTATTACAGAAGAAACATATAACAGGGCAATAATATGTATTTATTGACACAGTACAAGATTAATTTTTTTATTTATAAGATATATATCCTATAATAAAGCCTTCATGATGTTTGAAATTATCCCCATATTAGCCTTTATAGAGGGAGTAGGATATAGATACATGTTAGAAGTGATAATTTAAGCAAAAATAAGGTACACTAAGTAGTTCTGTATTAAAGTTTCCTTGTAACAGACATCTATAACCATGGACAAATATTATGATTTAAGCAAACATTTTTATATTGTAATGTATGCAGAGGAAGTGGGCCACAATTTATTTGATTCCTAATGGTGACCAGACCCCTAAAATTGGTCCTGGTAATGGTGATGTGTTTGACTTTATTTGCAGAGCCACTGAGCCCACTTTTTTGAGAACTTCCTGGAATTCCTTTAGGGCCAGGGAAAAACACTCTTCACAAGGATAATTACCTTTTTAATGACTCCACTACCTTTGGGGCAAATAATTAAATATCTATTAGTTTTCTTCTGCTGCTAGGATATCCAATGAGTATTCATTGCTAGAAGGATTACACACTATAATTATCCCCATTTTTCATTTCTGGAATATTCTTTAAAAAAAAACCAATAATCACAGTTACTTCCACAGTTAAACCTGTTAACATAAATATATTTTTAACTCCTCGCTACCCCAGCCCTTATCTTCTTCTAATCTCAATTGACAAAGACAGGTACAGCTTACGATACACCAGCTATTATACATGCATAGAAAATAGGAATTGAAACTCGCTATTACAAAAAAACCACTTGGGACCAGATTAAGGGCTCTATTTACTTAAGCTTTAAAAAGTTCATTTTTAGAGTTATGACGTTATAACTCCAAAAATGAACTTTTTGCTATTAACAACCGCTGCACCGCCATGGAATTCAACAGTTTTCATGGACATACAGTCAAACTTCTTCTGTCCTCGCCAGCCCGTTGTTTTCAATGGGGCTAGCTATTTACTAACTCTCAGAGCGGAGTTTTATACTCTGCTCTGAGCGTTAAAATAACGGCATCTCAGACTGGTGTTCAGACTTTGATTCAAGCAATCTCCCCATATAACCCACTTTTCTTCCCCTAATAGCTGTTATTAGGGGGAGAAAAGGGGGTGTATATATATGGGGAGACCGCAGGAATACATGTAAATACCAACCTTAAAAAAAACCAATAACAAAAACAACAGAAATAAAAGAAAACAAAATAATAGCTTTAAATACTTACCAGACCAAAGACGTGTCTTCCCGCAGGTGTCAGTCCCGACATGGAGGGCCTGCACATGTGCAGTGCTTCTCATGCTGGGGCTTAATTTTTTTTTACAAAGTCCCCGCAGAGAGCCACTGCAAAGGTGCAGACCTTCCGGTCACACAAAGAAAGCCCGCGATGACTGAAGAAAGTTCAGATGTCCTCGCGGGACAGCCAGCGGAGGGTGAGTCTTAGTAAATGGTATGAACGTAGCTCAGAAGTTCTCAGAGAGCCAATACAAACTTGCCTAAGCTATGTTCATACTTGCTTAGTAAATAGAGCCCATAGCCCTCTGTACAACAGTCGTATTTCGCTGCTTGCGGAGTCTCGCTGAATATCTGGCAATGTGCGTCCGCATGCCAGATGTTCTGCAAGGATCTCCATGCATACAGATCTTAGTTATGTACGCCCGGAGATCCGTCTGATCAGGCCCCGCATCCTCTCCACCTGACTAAACTCCAGAAGGTGGGCAGGTGGAGCACTTCAATTTCACAGTTAGGACAGGTTTTCCCCATTTCCGTGTGGATAAGCGTGCGAACATACCACTGATGCGCACAAGAGACTTAAGACTGTCTTAGCGTAACCCAGGTAAAGTCTGCACGAGAGAAGGGAGTGACGGGAGAGTTCAATCCCCTCTTCCATGCGAATAGCCAGACCTCCGTGTTAGCTGTAAAAGTACGGAGGTCTGGATCCGGTCCTTAACTTTTAAAAGTGTTTATAAGTATAAAGTGTTTAAAAATATAAGTGTTATAATATAGCCCTCTCTTGGCTAGGTGAAATGTTCTTGAATCTTGGCTGTGAGGTGTTAATATTCCTGTTTACACTAAAAACACACTATTGCATTTCAGCATAAAAGAGGCTTTCATGTTGTTCTAAAGCATTAAATAACCAGCCAGTGAATCTCTATTTATAAGCTTTGTTGCAGTGCTTTATTAAAGAGATGAATAAATTACACCAACAATTGTGGTTTGATTTGGGTACAACATACTTCTGTATTTGGAGACCTCTTCTGCAAACCCACTTTTATCTCATAGATCACTGACTCATTTCATGTTTTATAGCAATAATTCCCAGGATGTGCTATGATGTCGTCATGTAAAATAAACATTGTAAAAATTGCAGTTGTTCTCATTGCATGTTGCTTAATAAATATCTACAGCAGCATTTTACAACAACATGTGTGTGTACCATATAACAATTTCAAAACTGTTATCTGGTCATTAATAGCTATGAAATTGTTAATGTTTTCTGAATAGATCCTGACTTCTGGTTGTACAGAAGCTGATTTGACAGGATCTTCTTGTGAAGTTATTTAATAACACACTGAGCAGTTGAGTGATACCTATGACCCATAAACACCTCCCCTTAGCACTGCCTGTGTACTCACTGTCACACATCGTACACTGCTTCCTGGCTAACATTCCCCACCCAGGCTGCTTCAGGCAGTACACACCCTGTTCGGGAGAAACTTAAATCAGTAAACTCCTTAAGGAATCTGAACAAAAAAAAGAAAAGGATATTATTAAGGGACTGATTGCTGACTCTCCACTGTGTTCAAGATTTGTTTTGTTCATTCTTTAATATACACCTCCACTCTCAGGAACTGCAAGGTGAGTGCAAGCCCTGCCAATATAGCTTGAGGTCTGAATTTCAATCAGAAATTGTAGATATCATGATACATTTGTTTGAATTTTAGGTTACTTGTCTCTCTAATACTTGTTTGCTGTAATAATTGTATTCATATAGTATAAATATATAATGTCATGTATGCTATGTAATAAATGTCTGCAGAGGAAGTGGCTCTAGAGGCCACAGGTGTCATTGCAAAGCCTTTTTGTTTTACAGGTAACATGGATTTAAGTTTTCCTCTGGCTTTGAATTGCTGCTTGTATACAGTAGTTTGTATAGTGTAATATTTTAGTAAGTGCAGGAGTCATCTGGTCTAGCTGCATAACTGAGCAGGTCTAAGCATGAAACCCGTTCAGATTGCTCTAGTTTCTGATAAATGTTAGTAATGACGATTCCCTTGGGGGGAGGGGGGGTTAGATAGATCATTTTAATATAATCAGTTAATTTAATAGTATATATTATTGACAGGCAAACGGATAAATCTAGAGGGCCATATAGTGCGGCACTGTAACCATCCAAATAATCCACACATCAATTTTAATCTTGGTAATAACTAAGGGCTATTTATTTTTTACAGAAACAGAAACCTATATGTAATACCAAACCACCAGATATCTTACAAATGTTCAAATTTATATCAGGGCATCTGGGCCCTAACTAGGGGTGTGCAAGCAGAGAATTAGCCCAGGTAGAAAAGCTAATGAGAATTGCAAAGATCTTAGAAATAGCAGATAAGAGCCACATGGCCCATCCAGTCTGCGCAGTTGTCAGGGTTTTTTTTAAACTATACTGAACTCAGACCCTATTTGACCCTCAATTTAGTTTAAGATTTCGAATATCCTTATGTTGCCACAAGTATGTTTAAACTGTTTTACTGTGTTGTTCTCTACCACCTCAGATGGGAGGTTATTTCACTTATCAACTAATCTAATTTTTGCACATTTTCTATAAATCTAACACCTTGCAGTCCATATACAGGACGTTTCAAAATGATGGGACCATATTTCACAATGGCAACATGCTAAAATGACATAAAGTTACAAATGGTTCATTAATATATTTAATAGCTGCTATAATTTCCCCCTTCCCTTCTCTGCACCAAGCTATACATGTTTCGTTTTTCTAGTCTTTCTTGGTATGTTTTTCGACACATGCCATGGACCATTTTAGTTGCTTTTCTTTGCACAGTCTCTAGTGTATTTATGTCCTTCTGGAGTTATCTTAATATTTACAATGAATTTGGTTATCAGTTTAGAGTTAGAATTACTAGGTTTGGCTCTGACATCCATATCAGACATCAACATACAAAGGTGATGGTGGAGTGACAGCTCTAAGACACTCAGAGCTCTAGGACTCACTGCTACCTTCACTGATAAAGATAACTGTGTTTATGAAATTTACACCATAGCTTTGTGTAATCACAAAACATGATTGCTTTTTTAACTCTGCCAAACAAGGACATTCTGCCCTTCTTACAATCATGTTTCTATATATCAAAACTAATTCTAACATGATTATTAAAAGTCCCCATACATTTTGTTAATCCTAATTTAGTTTAAGAAGCCACAAATTTAACATAATCATAATTTAAAGCAATTGTAATCCCATATCATTTTGTAAGGGATTAGACTGTGTGCTGGTTAAATACATTCATTAATGGTCAAAGAAATATGTCTGAATCATTTAACAGTGAAATAAATTATATTTGAAAACAGAGCTTTTTATAGAAGATGTATAAAAAAAAACGGTTTTCTCTTTTGCCTTCATATTGGTATATTCAGGTTGAGTAGAACCTCCCATTGTTATAATTATAATGAACTATTATTTTTCTAAATAATATACTAATTTGGAAGTTTCAAGTGAAGGTACCTGACCTGCTGATGGCAGAGAGATTTCATAAGTGGGCCGCTATTATTTTTGCTTTCTGTTTTGAAATGATATGACAGTGTTGTTGGATTAGACCAATGTCCATGCATTATATAAACAGCTTAAAATGTAACGAACACTAAAACAAATCAACAGATAAATGGCAGATTCTTTTTTGTGTCCACTCATTTTTTATTTAATATGATCTAATGTTTTGGTACAAATGTGAATGTGAAATGACATTATGGTCCTGATCCATATTTACAAAAAATTCCAAATGTAACCTCCACAACAGAGGCTAATGTACGTAATTTCTGACTCACAATAGTGCACACAGAGAGCAGGACACTCCCCCTGCTTTCCTACTTGCGAATAGTGATCTGTGACTCCTGCTAAACCCAGCCTTGACTGTAAGGCAAAAGCCACCCACCATGGTACCGCTTGTACGTATGGTGGGCTAACCTTATCCCTTTGCAAAGGCTGATTTCCGCATGGAATGCAGAAACGGGCGGCTGTGATCCATTGTGGAAAAATAGATACTGCGCATGCAAGTCTTTCTCTTTACGACTCTATGTTAATCATTTCTTAGCAAGCCTATATAAAATAAAAATGCAAGAGACAAGGAAAGCACATTTCCACTGTTTCTCAATACTAACTTAAAAAGTTATCTGTGATATACAACTTAAATTTTATAATTATCATTTTATTATATATTTTTCCTATGAATCTCAGTGTACAAATATAAATCAGATAAGAAAAAATGGACACATTGTTCTAACTGGAAATGGTGTCCGACAGAAGGGAAATACACTTCTGTATTCTGTGAAACCCAGTCCATGCCACACTACAAGCTTGTGTATGCCTTCTGTTATACACCTTTACATTTCCACCAAATATTTTTCAAATGGTATTATATGGCTCAATTTCTGCTAGTGTCTTAAATGAGACTACACAGCTCCATAATGTCTACATACGACCTAATCATTTCAACAACTAGAAGCACATGGGGTAAATCCAGAACTACGTTTGCCGTACGTTTATTCGCGGAGCGTATTTTCGTGCGCGTAAATTCGTTACACTCCCCTCGGCACACCCCTTGCATGGACTAAGCACGCCCATACTGTACACTTTAAATACCACCCCCCGCCTACTTCACGTATTTCAGACGTATTTTCGAGTAACGTAAAATTGGCACGCCCACACGTAAGTATTTACGTGACACATACGTGAATGGCCCATACGTTCACAATTACGCTACGTTAATGTGCGTATTTTCTATGGTGCGCATGCTCAGTGCGTACAAAACAGCGATTTTACGTCTCTGCCACGCGTAAATTCGCTCCGAGGCGTAGTTCTGGATCAGGCCCATTATTACAACAGTACACAATTGTGCTCTATGAGACTCCCACTCATAAGTGGTGGCAACTTTAGGATGTAGTGCTGTTATAGTTTACAGCATAAAACTATACTCTATAATTACTCCAATCCACTATGTACCTTATTTCTGTAACAGCTGAAAGCCCCTTTTTTTTTGCCATTTTATATTTTTGCCCTTTTGTATTTTTGTCATTGATTTTCTCCCTCTGAGCAAATCATGGTAGGCTGAGTTTCACTTAGAATGTACCTAAATATACGCATGCTGTGTGTGTATCTTGGCAATTTTTTGCCATCTGCGCATGCGCCATCCCTAATAAGAAGAAGCATGTCATTACTCTATAACTAGGAAACAATAAAAAAGTGGGTGGGGGGCATTTAAATAGGGTAGTATGGGCTGGGTTTGCAAAGTACACGCATACTTTAACAAACTCAGCACAAATATATGCACAGAGAGTTAAGGCAGCCCTTTGGAAGTCAGTAAAGATCCTTAAGACTGAGGGGCGTAACATGGAATTGCACTTGGGATTTAGTTGCATATTATTTTTGAACCCATGCGTACTTATTTCCTTCCTATATGAGGATCAGGGCCCTTGTTATCAAACCCTGTATGTGACATTGTGGACACATTTCAATATAGTTACTACATGGAAATTGCAACAAGTAGCCCTCAGAGGTGTTATTGTGGCTTCCAGCTCCTTTTTTGTGTTGATGTCATATTTGTTTGTAAAGATTAAGATGCCTGCTGGTGTGGTATTACATAAAGGAGCCTATTATGTTAAGGGGGCTTATCCAGAGCTGCAGTTCTGTGTGTTTTTATGTGGAAGGGCAGTGGGAATTCGCATTGCATTCCAAGAATGGGAGTGAGCACAAAAAGATGGGTGGGATCCGCCTGTCTACATCTGTGCACTCTGCGCTAGTGGGATGGGGAGTTCCACATTATTAAAATGTTAAAAAGGTTATTTCAGTCACTTAAATGGGCACAGTAGCAGTGTAAGCTGTCTGCACTTCTGTGAATATCCTGCACCATGTCAGAGGATGGTGTAAGTCATAGGCTCAGGTCATGGGAAAATGGCCTTATGTGTTTAAAAAAATATGTGATATTAACTTTGAAAAAAAAAGTCCTGCCATTATTTAAATTAATGTATATTAAAAATAAATATTTAAGCCGTAAAATAAAAATGCCATAATAGCGTGGAACCCCGAAGCTCAGGCTAGGCTATAAATAATGCAGACATCATTTTAAAGGGGTGTTTTCATATTGTTAAATTGAAAAAAATCAAACCCTATAAAAAAAACATTAAAAACATAGGCAACAGCCAGAGGCTGCGTCCTATACAGAGATGCGTTTCTGCAGCTCTGGGTCTGACATACTGTACAACGCATGTGCATTCTGTCTGTGCAAAAACTCTGCTGGATCAGGTCCAACATGTACTGTTTGAAATTACTGCGAGAGAAGAGATAATGTGCAACCCCTTGGATGCCTTACATAGCTTTTTTTATAAAACAATATCAAGTTGTGTAGGTGGTCAGCAATTTTGTATTTATAGTTAGTTTGCAATCCCACCGCTCCCTTTTAATGAAATACTGGAATTAGATTTGAAATGACCATTACTCTTTCACACTGCTCTGGATGTCTTTTGGGATCTCATATAGCAAAATAGTTATAGTATACAAAATGTGTTTGTAACTCCTAATTTTATTGCTGAACTGTTGTTTTTTTTATATTGCATTAGAAATATACAAGGTTCTACACAAATTTCCATTATTACTAAAAATTCTATATATA
>WWET01003840.1:42038-55815 GCA_011038615.1 Limnodynastes dumerilii | reverse complement strand
ACAGTATTACCCAGTGCATGCGAGTGGTACTCTAACCCACACTGGAACCCTCCACCAAAATATTCTGTGGGATCTAGGCGGAAGATACCAAGAAGCAAATTACTTTATCAGGTATACCACAAGTGCAATTTTTTTTTATTATATTTTACTGTTCATTTATAGGCTGCAGGTTATACAAATTTATGCATTTCAAAATAAGACTAGTGCACACAAGAAAATTGTTGTTAAAAGCAGCATAAAAACCCCCAAAACCCATATGTTTATGATGTGTCCAATGCACTAAGGGGCTGATCCAGAGTTTGGGAGTAAGGCCAAAACAGGTGCAAGACCTGAGCAAAACCCTATTGCAATGGGAGGGGTGCAAATGAATGTTAATTTATTTTTGCATGCAGGAAAATATTTTGCACTTGCACATAGGACTCAAATATTGCATAGCTTTATGATTCATCTGAAAATCAGAGCTGAGCTAGAAACATTCAGCTCTCAAGTCCAATTTTATTTTTCACATTTTAAATGTCTTCCCCGGTAGTTCAACATGGTTTTGCTCAAGTATACACTTGCCCCTGTTTTTGCCCTAAAAAAAGGTGTAAGTGCAGCTTTGTATCAGCCCCTACAGCTCTTAACCTAAATATATTTAAGCTCATCACCATCCTTTCAATTAATGTCTTGAGCAAAATAAATATAATAAAATGGCATAAAAGTTGCAGTTGGTTAACACCCTAACCAATAGACATAGCGAAACACAGCCCACCTGAAGAATCCAGTTTATGGTTGTTTCACACTGATCTGGATGTGGAGACAACTGCCTAAATCCAGGTTCTAACTATAATGCTGCAGTACTCATTATATTTTAAACATGTATATACATTTTTTTTTTTAAATGTAGGAATTATGTAATATTTTTAAATGAAAATTGCTACATAATTAGAAGAGATATAGATTTACTAAGCAGCGGAAAAAGAAAAATGGAGATGTTGCACATACCAACCAATCAGATTCTAGCTGACATTCTTGAGTATGCAATAAGAAAATAAGACCTAGAATCTGATTGGTTGCTATGGGCAATATCTCCATTTTTCCTTTTCTGCAGCTAAGTACATCTATCCCTTGGAATGATTTTAGCAGCATAGCATTAAAAGGTTTGCGCAGAAAAAGTTATTTAGAGGCAGTTTAGGTCTATTGTCCACCAAATTACATTTAAAATACAAACCTAAAATTTAACGACAGATAAGAATTCCTGGTCCCTGTTTTTTGTCTTTAAAAAGCAGTATGTTAGTTACAGTGTTTTAATGCTTCTCTCCTCTACCTTAGAAATACTTATATTTAAAAGCTTCTGTCATGTTATGTTTTATAAAAAATTACTTTCCTGGCAACTTAAACCATTAAACTTTTTTATTTTTCCTGTGAAAAGGATAGGCAAATGTGGCTTATTGCAGGACAACAGTACTCAGGCTAAATATACATAAACATTGCGTTGGAAGTCACATTATATACTAGATTATGAAATGACCCGTGCTGCTTTCAGAGAGATTCATATAATTCTACAAAATAATCCCAATATTCAAAAAAAAAAAATGTATGGCAGTTTTTTCATAGTTCAATTAACATTACAAAGCTATAAACAGTAACTCTAAGTGCTTTATCCACTGTAAAGCACAGCTTTTCCTAGCTGAAATCTCTCCATGAAAGACTATCTACTGCATTAACTACACATATCTGAATCCTAAAACTGATGTGTACTGTAGAGACTCTAATCTCAACACCCATAACGATCATCTGATCAATCAACTATCACAGGGGATTTTTAGCCAAACATTAGAAACCAAAATATATTTGTCTTTTCAGTTCAATGGGCCAGATCCAGACCCCCACACGCTTTACATGCATGCAGGGTCAGTAGTTAGTTACACAGCTGTAGAGGGGAGTGCACGCCCCCAGCACTCCCTGCTATCAGTAGTAAATCTGGAAACTTACGTGTCCAGATGGCTACCTTTACTTTTACAACTAGATCTGCGTCCGTTCGGCCCCTTCATCATACTTACAGACGTACGGAACTTAGTTACGTATGTCTGTAGGTACACTTATGGAACATCTGACGCATGCATACACAGATGTTCTGAGACAGGGGACTTACACAAATGATTTGTGTAAGCCCCATCGGACTGAGTGTGGGTCCCCGCAAAGAATGGCCGTTCTCTCTGATATCGATTGTGCTTATGCCTCGAAGTGGCATAGCAATCGATCCCTGAAGCACCGAACACGGTGCTCCGAAAGGTGAGTGGCCAAACTAACCCCAACCCTCCCCTTCCATTACCCTAACCCTCCCTTCCCTGCAGCCTGACCCTAATACTCCCTTCTCTGTAGCCTGACCCTACCACCCCCCTCCCCGCAGCCTTACCTTAACCCTCCCCTTCTATGGTTCTAACCCTAACCCTCCATTCCTAAGCATCTAACCCCTCCTAATACTTAAATGCCCCAGAGAAGTTACTCACCTCTTCGTAGCTGTCATCCGGCAGGTCTGCGAAAATGAATGGGCGAGTATACCGATCACACTCACCCATTCATAAAAAAAATTCTAAAATGGCCCCCTATTCGTAATAGAGACTTTTGCCTGTCTCTATTTCGCAAAGCCTGCCATTGGACCGGAGACTGCAACTGCATTGGATTTAGTCCTGGATTTGTCCCAATATATTTATGACCAGTGGTCAACAATGACAAAGGTTTAAGTGTTAGTGATTAATGTGAACATATTGGGCCTTATGCATAATCGGCCACAAAATGTATAGAACTTCCTAAAAAGAAAGCACACACAAAAGTACTCTTGATACAAAAGTAGCATATACAATGGTTTACTCAAGACACATATTACAGATACTTAAATCCTATTTGTGCCCACATTTTAAAGCGCAACAAATGTATTTAACATTATCCAGCAATTAAAGTGGAAAAAATGCTCTAAACAGCAAAACATCATATGCACACAACAAAAAACTTAAAAGAGCTTAACCACGCCTAGAAAAGTATATCCCAGAATCAATCACTATTAGTGGACCATTTGTAAACAGCCAAGGGCAATATCGGTGCAAGTGTAGACCTAAGCAAAACCATGTACCCATTCCCAATAGCAATTTTCTCCAGCAAAGATACAGCCACAAATCAGCTGGCGGATGTATCATTGTTGCACTAGGGCCGGCCGGACCTGCAACCGCATCTCATCTGTAAGGTTAAAAATAAGCCCTCAAAGTTGTTTACAGGGGATGAGGGTGTTAACAGTCAAGGAACCAGATCCAGATGTAAGGGCATATTCCGTACATTAGCCTCTTCTGCTATCCTAAATTCTGCATGCAGTAATGTGAACACTTCCATGCCCTGGACCCTACCTTAAGTATTCTGCACACAACTCTGTGCATGCATAATACTGAATTGTACGTAAGCGCTTAGCCAAGCCCTTTCTGTACAATTTAAATACCTTTGATCACCCACCATGAGTGTCTTGTATGGATGACAAGTGAGCCAACCCCCCACCCCCCCAATATGGAGACTGAATTCTGCATGGGAGGCAGCATCGGGTGACTGCACATGCGCAGTAACAATTTACAGTGGACTAAGATTGCCTGCTTTTTATTTCTTGGAGAGAGAAAAAAAAGATGCAGGTATGGGGACGGAAATTGCAGAAATTACGTCAAGATTTGGGAGACTTACGGATATTCCAGGAGAGTCAGCAACCCTGACTTAAAGAAATTCTAAGGGCCCAATTCAATTAGTTTTGTGCTGGCGTTATTTGTGATGTGAAGCTAATTCCACAAATTTTTGGGGGTATTTTTTTTTTAAATGTGCTTATTTTTTCTACTGTATATCATTATCGCGGCTAATTGAATCGGGCTCTTAGTGTATATTAAATTGGGTGTGGGTCCCCGCAAAGAAAATCTGAATTCCGAGGAGGCATTGCAATCGATCCACGGAGCACCGAGCTTTCGGTGCTCCGAAAAGTTATTAATAGTCCCCCAGTCCATTCCCTAATTCTTACCCTAACCCCAACCCTCCCTTCCTGGCAGCCTGACCCTAACCCTCCCTACCCTGCACAGAGAGGTTACTCACCTGTCCCTGGTCCGGCAAGCAGCGGCGAATGTGCGGCGGAGGGATATCGTGGATTGTGAAAGTGAATGGGTGAAGAATGCCGAACGGCATACTCACCCATTCATTAAAAAAAAGTAGAAAAAGATAAGTATTCGAAAAAGGGACATCCGAAAAACAACTTTCGGATGCCCCTTTTTCGGTAATCACATTTTCTTAGCGGAGATTGCAACCGTATTAAATTCTATTATTATTATATTAATTTGTCTGACAGGATATGGGTAATAAATAACTAAATGCGACTATAAAAATGTTTTACTGTAATAAAGGTATTTATTGGCATGCAGCAAAATCACAATGTCCACATACACTTTTATAAGTTTGAATTCCTAAATTACATTATTAATGCCAAATACGAAGCTTCTGTCACCACATTTGACTACTTCTGGTTATATTCTCTCTGCCTATGTAAGATAAATAACATGCAGAAATAAAAGTTGCCATGATTAATAGGTGTTGGTGATCTGCTACCTTTTCCTCTTCCCAGGACACTGCGGGCTGTTACATACCCTCCCTCTTTGTTTGCTTTGAAAACTCCAGCTTTGAGCACTTAGACTAAACCACTAACCTGTAGAGGGAGTTCATTCTTTACACAAGACAAAGCGATATTGTAGGTCCTTTTAGATGACACTGTTTAGCACTAGATTGTCAGCAAAGGGGCGATACAAGACAACACTCAGCAGTTATTGTTTGAAAAGAATTCAAGACCCACCCCCCTTCTCACACAATGGTAGAGGCCCACTGAAAGCTTGTCCCTCAGGAGTTTACACTTGGCTGAGGACTGAGGAGGGATCAGTAGTTATGTGCATGCACTGCATAGGGACAAGGAGAGCAGGTTGTACTTGTAGCATTGCAGCAACACCAAAGTAACACAAGTCACCAGCAGCGACGGGCTACAGTAGCTGAAATTAAACCTTAATCTTAAATCGTAAAAATGCCTGTTAGAGGTGTTAGGCTATTCCACCATCAGTCTCACAACCAGACCAAGAATCTTTCCGCATGGCTCGGGGTATGTATTCATCCATTAAAATCTTATGCAGAGAGGGAGCACTCCCATGCCGGCAGGTATGAGGAAAACAATTGTCATGTGTGCAGGCTTTGAGTAGGGGGTGGGGGTCGTTGATTGGGAACTTGCGCAAGGAGGGGGTTGGGGACTACAACTTAGGTTAAAGTGTCTGAAACTTTATCTTTTGTTTGTCAACAAACAAATGCGGTTGTTTGGTTTTGTGGCATTTGTATGGTTTAAAGGTTACTACAAGAATACTGCAGTGCAGTGTACCCTCTCATCTATAATGCACTTATCTCTGGTCACTGTGCTGATCCTGACTTGCTGCAGGTACTGTGACACCACTGAGATGCATCGCTTCCCAAGTGATAGACTGAAAGGAAACTGATACATTTCGACTCGTATGTAGAAAGATAAAACTGACGGAAGAAGTGTATTTGTTATTGTCATACACAAGCAATGGCATTTATTATTTATTATGTTAGTATGCATTACAGCTGTATGTTATAGTTTCTCTCACCTAGATGGGAGTGCTTTTTTGTTGTGAGTTAGCATTGCTGCAAAATCATGTAAAATAAACACATTTCTATTTACTGTATATAGGTTTTTGTTCTTTATTTTATGACAGCACAGTATGTAGTATTGTAATAGTGATAATTTATAATTAATGTAGTTACTGTAAAAGACAGGTCTTTATATTAAATATAAACTTTTATTGCACAAAGCAATTGAAAAGAAACTAATTAAAAGGTTTATGAAACATGTAAGGGGGAGCTCAATTAAGCGTGAAGTACATTTATGCCCATCTATTACGGTAGGTGAATTTTGCAGATTTTAATATTCTTCGGGGTGCTAGATAAAATATGCAATGTAAATTCGAGCGATGTGCCGTTCTGGAGGCATGTTGCGCTCAATTGAATTTCCCCTGTAATGTTTAGTTGTGACTTCCTGGCCTTTCCAGGTTTTTATGTGAACCAATAGACTATATTTAAATGTATTTTTTTAAATCGTCTGTAAGTAGGATCTCATGAAAATAGGACTGAGCTGATTCCTCATTTTTAAACAATGTCAGGCCTTGGATTACCCTGTCTGTGCCATTACCACCTCAATGGGGAGACAATTCCAGTAAGCTATCATTTTAGTGTAAATTATTGCTTACTGTAATTTAACATTGCAGCACCATTGCCACCATAGGGTGCTGGTTCTCTGGGAATTGATAATACACAGAATTTGATGGCAGATAAGAAATCTGGTCCATTTTTCCTGCCTTTACCACCCTTAGGTCAGATACAGTGGAAGTCTCCATTCTTATTAGGTGGCAGGTTCACTGAGTGACAAACAGAACTTCTATAAAAAAAAGTAAAAATTAAATAAAGAATAATCAAGCCAAGTTCCCCCCCCACCCCCCACCCCCCACCAAAAAAACAAACACAAAACAAAACCTGCCTTAAAAAGAAAACAAAAAAACCCACAAACATCTTGTTTGACTTCTGACAAAGATGAGTCAGTTTGCAGTCTGCTGCACCTCCTTTATGTCTTGACAAGTATCCTTTCATATACACACAACATAATAATGTATTTACAACTCTAATTCTTCATTTAGGAGGTGCAGCTTATAGATCCCTAGATTTTCAGTGCATACTGAATTATCACTAACGAAACAATGTTAACCTATTTTTCTAAATTGTTGGAAAAGGAGTCCAAAGCCATGGTGCCAATGATGTGAGGAAGAATAGTATTCACTGTACAGTTGTTTTTTAATGAAATTTGAACCAATGAAATTAACTTACACCTGGGAAGCATGGTAGTTATTTCCTTATGGTCCTGTTTGATGAACTAATTTCAAACACAAGGCATATAAATAATGCTCTTCAAACAAATCACTCCTATCTCATTTGGATCAATAGAACAGATCTAGAGTTTAACAATAAAAGAGAAACAGATGGAAAGTTACTCCTGGGCAAATCCATGTTTAATCTAATTATTAATTCTCTAAGTTTTCTAATTGCCTGTACAGAAATTATTTTGTTTAACTGTGTATACATTACTATGTAGTAAACCACATTTTGTATAGAGAATTGTTGTATGTGTGCCTATAAATCTTTATATTTCTGTTGACATTTGTGAAGTGTATGGTGTGTCCCAATTATCAGGAGTTGCTTACACGCTGCAGAGGTAACATGCAGCTTGTGAAGTCTCCCTGTCTGGGTTTTATATGGCTGGTTTCCCTTAGCTGCTGGATAATCAATGAAGGTGTGCCTGATCTCTGCAGCTGATTGAGGTGTGGACTTTAAATAGCCTGAGCCTGGGAAGCCTCATTGTCGGCTATAGTGTCTGGTCTGCCTGCTGTCTGGTCGTGCTCTTCCTGTGTATCTGGTTGTGTATTTGCTTCCTCCTTTATTCCTGGGGTTACTCCTCGTTCCCTCTATTTCTCTGTTTGTCTGCCCCCTGTACCTGTGTGAAGTACGCAGTGTAAGTAGCTTGCTGCTCATGCTGGTGGCTTCGGCCCTGGTCAGGTTCCGGACAGATTCCCCTCTGTTGAGTGGAGTGTGTTTGGGCTTAAGATCTCGCACACCATCTGTTCCTGCCGGGTGAGTGAATCCATTTGCTCCTCCCCTGCGCGGGCACACTGCGATTGTCATCTCACAGTGTGCAGGAGTATGCTTGTAGTACTCCTTCTGTTGTTGTTACCACTCAGTGTTTACAATCTTACGTGTAAGTTTCTTTCCAGCCTCTGTTACCGATGTGTGTTCCATCTCTCAGCATGTGCTGGTGAGTGTGTATTTTCCACTGTGCGTACCATATCTCGGTGTGTACTATTGAGCGTGAGTTAGCCCACCAGACTCCGCTCTCCTGTATTGCGGTGTTTCCCTCCTGGAACCTGTTGTCATCTACCTGAGGGCCTTGTTGTCAGATATATCGCTCCTGTGGTACTCCATATTACCCTGCACTATTCTGGTTGTCTCCCTTCTATTCTCTATCTGCTCGAGTGTCAGAGTGAAGGGTTCCAGTCTGTGTATCTGTGTGCAAGGGTTCCAGTCTGTGTACTGTATACCAGGGTTCCATCCTGTACTCCAGTGTATGAGGGTTCCAGCCTGTATTTATGTGTGCTTGGAGTCCTGCATAAGTGCCTACACTGCAGATTTCCCTTGGAGGCTATCACTGGAGATGTGACGACTCCGGTTCCAGCATCCAAGCCCAAGCCCACCATCAGGGGCTCTAGTGAATACCTTTCCCTGGTTTAGACTCCGCGCCCTGGTGAGAACCTTCTTGGGAGACTGTAACATCAGACTGTTTTCTGAGATCTTGTTTTTATACAATCTTCTACATGCACATATTATGAGCATTCAAATAATTGTTCAGTGTAAGGTGCAAAGCATATAGGATTGTATCCAGACTTCCACTACCATATACTTGGAACTGCTGGATTCAAAATCCTGTGCAGGTGAGGGTAGGCTCCTATGGAGTTACGAGAGTAGGACCCTATCTTAATATTTCTGCACTGTCCCCATGTAAAATATCACCCCTTTCCTCCTTGCTTATATGCTGTACACATTCCTCCACGTCTTCGGCAACACTCACTTTCGTTATGGAAGTCATAATAGTATTGTGGTGTATGCGTACGTACATGAAGAATGTGTTTGTTTCCCCCATCCTTTTTGTAGAAGTAAAACATTACATTTCTATCATTTCAAAACTTTTGATTTCACTTTTTGGTCTTGTTGAGGGCAAGATAACAAAGTTAAAGAAAAGAAATAACAATTTGTTTCCACATAACTATATTAATCGTGCAGCATCATTCTTTAAATCAATCAAAAAAACATGGCTCACCTGACATCTGTTTCTAAGAGAATGACTGCACTAAAACTATGCTGCCCACAGTATTACACCCACAAAACCATCATAGCACTTTACTTAGAAGTGACCTCTCTGTTGGATTTATCTTTATTATCGTTTACTTATAAGGTGCCACAATGTGTCCAGCATAGGATGGACAGCATAGCACATAATAAAATACAATATAAATATAAAAATATCACAAAAATACAATAAAGTGAAGCAAGCACAGGCAGCAAGGTCAAATGCGAGGTGTCAAGCTTGACAGATCATGGGGGAGGGGATAGAGTGTAGTGAGAGTTTGAGAGGGAGCCACCAGGTGGTGATGGGGTAAAAGGGTAGCAGAAAGGGACAAAAGGGTATGAAGTGAGGGGTGAGTGGTTGAGGCGGGAACAACACTAGGATGGAGGGCCCTGCTCATGTGAGCTAACACACTAAGCAGCAGGAATAAACTTACAGAAGACATAAGGAAGGGAAGGAAGTTGACTGCTGGTGGGAGCGGAGGAGAGGGGGAAGGAAGGAGAAGAAGTAATAGATGTGGGATGCAGTGAGAATGTTAAGTGGGGATGAGGTAGGATAGCCTGAATAGGTGCGTTTTGAGTGAGTGCTTGAAGACCTGCAATGTGGGGGAGATTCTAACTGAGGAAAGGAGGTCATTCCAGTGCAGAGGTGCAGCATGGGAGATGTCTTGGACACGAACATGAGATGTGAAGATCAGTAGGGAGGTCAGACAGCAGTGGTTAGCAGAATGGAGAGGGAGGGATGAAAATGATCCTTTTTGAGAACGTGTCTGTAGTCTGGAAGACTATTGAACTTTCCTGTATGTGGCTCCTTTCTGTTGCTTTTGTTCATGTATTTTGTTGTATACATTAAAATCTAGTCTTAAAAGACTATATGACCCTTTCTTGTGGATTGTTTTTAATATAATACTGTTGAGAAATAAAAGCAAGATACTGAGAAAAGACACAAATAAGCAGTTAATTATTTTGTCTTTGTTATACATTCACTTTACTTTAATGGCATTAGAAATCTTAGTGAAGTCTTCTGATGGGGCCTCTTCTATAAACACACACAGTTAAAAAGAATAATGTTCATGTTTTTTTTTCATGTTCATTTCATTACCAAAAAATAGTATTTTTCTTTTCTACAGACATTAATTTGTTGGTAGAAATATTTATTTACTTCTCTGTAGTTTCAAAATATTTCATCCTGTAAAGTTTTTCCACTAATTAGATAAAAAGCATGTCTGGAATGAATTGTACACTGGTCAAGAGGAACCAAGTTTGGATGACAAGAATAGTGGTATTGTTTCTCCCTGTACAGCAGCTTGGTGGATGAATTGTGTGGGCAGCCATTCAATGCTAAGTGTCCGCTTTGTTTTTCTGGCAAGGTTGCTTGTTAATAAGCAAATAGACAATGTGGGTAGTGTTTTCATTTGTTAAGTTGTATGTTTTCTTCAGTTATTGATTTGTTTTCAATTTTTTTATCGATGTGATATTGAAACAACAAAATGTCTGGATTTACTGTATCAGTGGATGCATGTAATAGAAGCAGTGCAATGTGACTATAATCTGTAAAAAAAAACAAAAAAAAACGTGTGGTAATAGCAGAGTGAGTGGATCAACTTTAAACATGGAAATATAGTTTCTATTAATGGAAACATTATATGTTGGTTAAGGGACTAATAGTTCAGCGACTTATGCCACTTTTACTCTGCAGCTCCAGCAATATCCCCGGGTTTTGAACCCTGATTATTGCCGTGTCATAGATCATCTTAAATCTTTCGACCCTTTTACACCGCAAAATTCCTGGGTCAGACCCTTTAACACTGAACCCGGGTCTGCCCTGGCATATTGTCATCAAAAGAAGAGTTAAAATGTTCATGCATCCCTAATCCCTACAATCAGAATTCTTTCTGTGAGACCCTGGTGGAAAAATCCAGGTTGCACCGTTCACACTGGCGACTACCTGTATCTACAAGTGTTATTCCCGAGTCTAATTCCTGTGTCATTAGACCCGGGTAGATGCAGTTATACACATTCACACTGAGCCACGACCAGGTCATCAGTGCTCGCCCCTGCATTATCGCGGGTTTTTGTTTCAGTGTTATAAGTGAATTAGTTGGTTTCTTTGCCAGCAAAAAAAGAACCAGATCCAAATTGGAAAGTATCTTAATATTTTTGTTATGAAAAGCAAGTTTAGAACCTTAGATATACAAGTCTCTACTTTGAGTTTAATATGTGGAATGAATACGGTGGATCCAGACATGAACATACCTCTGATAATAAAGTACGTCTCTGCGTTATTCTGTACTGCGTATGCTACAAAAAAAAAATTGCAGGTCATCAAGACTGATTAAAACCTCTTCCATTCAGAGGGGCATTTTGTGGGAGGTACAGCTTTGTAATCAATGTACAATTATGGCGTGTCCATGCAATTGCAGCCGGTCCAGGCCTGACCACACACACATAAGTATGCTTTGTTTACAGCTGAACACTTGCACCAGCCGCAGGACATGTCTAAGTCCAGGAAGCTGCAAAGCTGCTGATGACTAACACTCCACAACGTTGCGAGTCCCCGCTGTGTAGGATCGCATTGCGAATTAGGGACAGCCGAAAGTTGTTTTTCGTCTGTCCCTATTTTGAATGAGGGATCCATTCAGAATATTTTTTTAATGAATGAGTGAGTATGCGATTCGCATACTCACCCATTCACTTTCCACCGCGCCGCCGCCAGGGACTTACGGTTATTCTGCAGGGGGGAGAATTTGGGTTAGGCTGCAGGGGGACACTTAGGGTTATGGAGTGGTTTGGGGGAAGCTTATTTACCTTTCGGTACTCTGGGGATCGATTGCTATGCCTCATCGATGTATAAGCAAATGATATCCCAGCCAGTTCGGAGCTGTCTGGGAGCGAGTGGCCCTATCGAAATAGGGCCATTCACAATGGGGACCATCACTCCAAATGTAATTACAATTTATGAGAATGCTGCTTATGAATTGTGATGTGTGTGTGTTTTGTTTTTTTTTGTTATTTTGAAGCTAATGACATTCTTGACTACACTTTAATGCATTTGCATTGTCAGGGACACAAAGCAGTAAATTGAGTGTAGTGTGTATGGCAACATGACAAGGCTGATAGGTCAATTTTGAGTCTAATCGGTTTATTGTATTGGATCATTTAAAAAAAACTCCATTGTGTACCCAGCTATAGTAACATGCCACCAACAATGAATAACTTTGTGCACAAAGAAGTGGTTTTACTAAACCATGGTATCACAAAACCATTGGCTGCATTTGTAATTTTTTTTTATAATTGTAAAATATATCCTACATGCAAGGTTTTGCCAAAGTGTTTTTGTTCTGAATGAACAGTAATTTGTGGAGGAAGTGGTGATCGCAAACATTGACATCACCCTGTCACCCTATGTGTGTGTGGGGTTTTTCTGGAGCTCTGACTAAAGGCTATGGTACGTGAGGCTACTGCATTGTAGCTAAATTATGATGAAAGTATACTACTTTTGTATGGACTTGTGTGTGTGTGTGTGTGTGTGTATGTGTATATAATATATATATATATTTACATTTCCAATGTTTCAGCAACGCAGTGATCTCTTTCATCAGTAACAAATAATGATATGTCCCTGATGATAGAGACGTTCATGTCTCTGAAAGTTCAAATCAAATCAATATCCAGCTCCAATGCAGACATGAAAAAAGTAGCTGATGATAATAAACAGTTCAATGTAAAATCCTTCTGATGAAACCGCATTAGCTACTGCGGTGAAACGCGTCAAGGTGCCCCATTCAGTCGACTGGCCATCAAAACGCCTCTTGAAGCTTTTAATCGACTTAGTCATACAGTGTCCATAATACTATCTGACCGGAAAATAGTGACTGTTCGAATACTCTGATCTTTCTTGGAGTCAAGCGCACCTGTGTGAGTGAGCTCTCCACCTGCTCCTTCAGTGGGTGGAAGACCTGTCGGGAAACTAAGACTCCTGCCCGACCTTTCATCGCCAGCTACCTCCCCACCGAACGAGAGGTCTCTCCGTTACCCTGCGCCACCCCGGAGCCAAGCGTGCCCGTGTGAGCATCTAACCCTACCTATCTGTGAGTGGGAACATCGCGGGTCACATAGGACTCCATCCAAGTCCACATTTTCACAAAACTATTACTTTTAAGTGTTGACCAAGCATAAGGGTACGGGGGCCATTAATATCTGGACTGAATATTCAGCTATCAACATCCAAATATTGAGCGATTGTACCACTAGTCGAGGACCTATATGACTATCTGTTGGAGTATTGAGGAACCCTTTTTCCGGAGGCGACCAATCCTTACTAACTTATGGTCATTAATAAGTTGTGAACATTAGCAAGCAAAGATCAATATTATTTGGTGTACACCTCGAATGAACTTATTAACAATCTACATCCCTGCAGGGTATTTTGAGGTATATCGATATAGTTGGCCAAACGTCTGTTTTACACTTTTATTATTTTTTATAGTTATATTGTTTTGATTGTCTTTATTTGCTGGATATTTTATACGTTTATTAAAATGTTTTGCACATAGTGCTCCTAGATCTAATAAATCATATTTTATATATCTATATAGTCCCTTCTGCTCACTACTTACCTTCTTTTCCTCTATACTGTTATTACAGGGACATGTTAGTGGTTTGAGCATTTCGGACTAAAAGAACTAATATAGCCATTTTCTTTCAAGAACTTCCCCTTTCTTCGTTATTTTATAGACATACCTCGTGTGTGTGTATATGTGTGTGTGTGTATATATAT
>WWET01003840.1:30052-42016 GCA_011038615.1 Limnodynastes dumerilii | reverse complement strand
ATATATATATATATATATGCGCATACAGTGCATCTGGAAAGTATTCACAGCGCTGAACTTTTTCTACACACAATACCCCATTATGACAACGTGAAATTTTTGCTAATTTCTTAAAAATTAAAAAACCAAGAAATCACAGGTACATAAGTATTCACAGCCTTTGCTCAATACTTTGTTGATGCGCCTTTGGCAGCAATTACAGCCTCAAGTCTTTTTGAATATGATGCCACAAGCTTGGCAGAACTATCTTTTGGCAGTTTCGCCCATTCCTCTTTGCAGCACCTCTCAAGCTCCATCAGGTTGGATGGGAAGCGTAGTTTAACAGCCATTTTTAGATCTCTCCAGAGATGTTCATTCGGATTCAAGTCTGCGCTCTGGCTGGGCCACTCCAGGACGTTCACAGAGTTGTCCTAAAGCCACTCCTTTGATATCTTGGCTGTGTTCTAAGAATCGTTGTCCTGCTAAAAGATGAACTGTCAACCCAGTCTGAGGTCAAGAATGCTCTGGAGCAGGTTTTCATCCAGGATGCCTCTGTACATTGCTGCATTCATCTTTCCCTCTATCCTGACTTGTCTCCCAGTTCCTGCTGCTGAAAAACATCTGAGTCCTTCAGGTGCATTTTGGCTGGCTGCCATGTCCCTTTTTACTAAGGAGTGGCTTCTGTCTGGCCACTCTACCATACAGGCCTTATTGGTGGATTGCTGCTGAGATGGTTGTCCTTCTGGAAGGTTCTCTCTCCACAGAGGAATGCTGTAGCTCTGACAGACCAATCTCTCAATCGCTCAGTTTAGAAGGGCGGCCAGCTCTAGCAAGAGTCCTGGTGGTTCTGAACCTCTTCTATTTACAGATGATGAAGGCCACTGTGCTCATTGGGACCTTCCACGCAGCAGATATTTTTCTGTACCGTACAGACTATTCCTTTGACTTCATGCTTGGTTTGTGCTCTGATATGCACTGTCAAGTGTGGGACCTTATATAGACAGGTGTGTGCCTTTCCAAATCATGTCCAATCAACAGAATTTACCACACGTGGACTTCAATTAAGCTGTAGGAACTTTTCAAGGATGATCAGTGGAAACAGGATGCAACTGAGCTCAATTTTGAGCTTTATGGGAAAGGCTGTAAATACTTATGTACATGTGATTATTTTGTTTATTTTTAATAAATTAGCAAACAACTCCCAAAAAAAAAACTTTTTCATGTTGTCATTATGGGATATTGTGTGTAGAATTTTGAGGGAAAAAATGAATTTATTCCATTTTGGAATAAGGCTGTAACATAAAATGTGGAAAAAGTGAGGCGCTGTGAATACTTTCCGGATGCGCTGTATATGTATATAAACAACGCTGACCATAACAGGGGCACTCATACAAAAAATGATAGACTTGGTCTTGGTGGCAAGACTTAAAAGTATGAATATTCCACCACTTCAACACAACAATCCTTTAATTGATATTTGTATAATCCAGACACATGCGGTCCTTAGAGAAATTGTCACAAATTATATACATACAAGTGATACTACCATAACAAAGCAACATTTGAAAAAATACAAAAATAATCAAAATATCCAAAAAAAATTAAAAAGACAACAAAAAAGAGACTTATAGACCTTAGAGCACAGTATGACCATAGTAAATAAAATACATTGAGTAATTGTCCCAGACTTCAGAATCAAAATCCATTAGGGTCAATGTGAAATAATACCAGTCCTCAAAAAAAAAAAAAAATACTTCCAATTGAAGTGTCCTCCTAGAGTTCAATGATCGTTTCGGGACCAGCATGGGCTCCTTCATCAGGGTGGAGGAGAGCAGACATACATTCAACAGTTACATAGCGGATCTATAGAATGAATACAGACCATGAGTGATCGGTTTAAATAGTTCCTTAATTAGCCACCTCATACCTCCATGGTCCCCCCAGCAATCAGAGACCAGGTTGAGAGCCAGACTGCCCGGACCCCGCCAGCATAGTGCCGCATGCCAGAGCGCACGCAGATGACATCATTAATTGAAAGCGCTTGAGAGACTCGTCATCACCTCCTAAGAAAAGAGTAAATAAAACTCCTAGGTTTCCGAGCGCCTCATCGCTAAGCAACCAAAGGAACAAGTGGAATAAAATAAATAATATGTATACGTATACACAGTAAAATAATACATAAAGATGAAAAACACAAAAATTGTTATAAGAAACATGCTAAATTGAAAAGAAAATTGTAATCTTCATTTAATCCTGTGTATATAAATGTGTGTGTGTGTGTGTGTGTGTTTTATGGTATGTTACTTGCTCAGTTGTTGTAGATAGTTATTCATTTGAAAACAAAACATATTATTGACCTGTCTAACAAGCAGGTTCAGATTACTTCCTGAAAAGTGTAGTGAAGAACAAGAGGCAGGGCCTTTGAAGTAATTATTAACATGAGAACATTGGACTTGATAGTTTTTCGTGCACTCTTCTACCACTGTCCATGACACAACATGCAATGCAGGTAGACAGCAGGCCTGTTCGGAAACTCTCCTCAGGATTAAAACAGAGCAGGCGTCGAACTTACACATGGCCAGGGAAACTTACTGTCCGGTTTCAAGACCAGGTAAAGAAAAACTTTATGCCTTCAAATAATGAGTGGGCATGCATGTTTGTTGGGTGTTAATAAGTAAAGTATTTAAAAAATAAATGTATTTATATTGAAAGATATATTTAATGTCATGTGCTAGCTATGGTTAAGAAATATCTATAAAGAATATACATTAATGTGTTGGGATTTTTAATTTGTGTGTTCTATTATAAAGAAATTATTAACAAAATATTTTTAAAGTAATTACAGCAATATTGTCAGAAAAAATATTTTATATTGCAGTTCAAAATTTATCTTTATCTGAGTTGCTTAGTAAAATAATGGTTAGCATGAGTGTTTAAAATAAAAGACAAATAAAGTTCTGCAGTACAAATGAGAGCTAACTCCAAGTAAAAGAATGTAAATAGTAGAGTGTTTAACTGAAATACCGCACTTGCAGAAAAAGTTTTTAGAGGTACAGTAGGATTACACACTTTGGAGCAAACCAAACTTTCATCCGTTTCGCTTTTGATGAGTTAGGTGACGGTACTAAAATTCTTTTGGTTTGTACAGGAAGAATTAAAACAATTGCACAGTGTTCGGAAAGAATCTAAACTAAATTGTTAAGTAGGTGCTGCATTATAAAGTATAATGGAATATAATTAATAATAAAAAATAAAGTATACATTATTTACATATAAATTGTTAGAGAAACATCTCTAATTAGTAGACAAAATGCAAAGCATATGTAAAATAAAGTATCATCAGCTCTATGGAATTCTCTGAATGAAAATATGATTTGTGGTTTCAATCATGTTTCATTTGGCAAAACAAAAGGTAATTTTAGAAACTGTTTAAAAAAATGTTGTTGTGTGTTCAGCATGGGACGATTTTCATATTCTCACATTATTGAAGCCAAGCACCCCCAATGTTTTTGTTGCTACTAACCATGTCTGGGGGCCCCAGCAACCAATGTGAGCTCTGGTTCCTATGTTTTATTATTTAACTATAATGGGCCAGATCCAGAACAACACTTGTGAGCGAATTTACGCGTGACTGAGACGTAAAATCGTGTTTTGGTAAGTATTGTGCATGCGCACCATAGAAAATATGCTCTGTAACGTAGCGTAATTGTGAACGTATGGGCCATTCTCGTATGTGTCACGTAAATCCTTATGTGTGGGCGTGCCAATTTTACGTGAGTCTAAAATACGTCTGAAATACGCTATGTAGGCGGGGGTTTGTATTTAAAGTGTACAGTATGGGCGTGCTTAGCTGCGTAAATACGTGCTGCCCATACGTACATGAGCGTATGACATTGGTTACGTGGGCAAAAGTTAAGGTAGGATTTGGAAAGCGGATCTCCGACAAAATACGTACATTCAAGGGGTGTACCAAGGGGAGTGTATAGAAAGTACGCGCGCGAAAATATGCTACGTGAGGAAACGCATTGCAAGCGGAGTTCTGGATCTACCCCAATCTTCTATCCAAATTAATTTGTGTGTTGGTTGGCCTTCTAAACAAAATTCTTCCATATTTTAATTTCTTTTTATTATTTGATTTTCCTATATTTACAAGATCTTCTAAATATTTGATTTGTAATGTGTCTATATGTCTTGTAATTTTGTCACATAGCTAATAAACTTTGTATAGTGTATCTTATTTTTTTTTTTTTATTTACCTTGTATGTTAAACATTAACTATCCTAGGTAAATTTATAGATCCATGCAGCCTGAATTAACTATCTTTAGGTTATTTGTAATGAATTTCTAAATAGTTTTTTTTTAATATAATTTGCTGCCGATTCATCATACTTTTCAAATTGACCATGTCTTTTATGTAAAAAATAACCACCATTTCATATAAACCCTCAATTACATGTACAAGACATATCATTATGAAAAGTCTTCATCTACAGAAGTTGTAATTATTATAAATCAAATGTTTCTTTAAAACTGTATTACTGGTATATTGTATTTGTATTTTTGGCAAGATGTATGCACATTATAACATAACGTTCACCTAACCCAACTATAAAACAAAATATAGAAGTCCAAACAATTATTATTATTTTTTTTTGCATAGTTTTAGATACTTCATGTAGCAGAGTGATGAGACACAACTTGCAGGATAAAACAAACAATCCCTGCTGGAAATGAGCAATTTCTATATCTAATACAGTGTTTCTCAACTTGGGTCCTCAGGGACCCCTAACAGTGTATGTTTTCCAGGTCTCCTTGCTGGAGCACAGGTGTGTTCATTACTAACGGACACATTTTAAAAGATCCACAGGTGGTGCTCATTATATCCCTTGTGATTCTGTAAGGAAACCTAGAAAATATGGACTGTTAGGGGTCCGTAAGGACCGAGGTTGAGAAACACTGATCTAATACTAGGATAGTATCAACGGTTTAGAGTCGGTCATATTTCTTCTGATCGAGGTAGCCTGCCCTGATAGAAGCATAGAGGGAGGCCTGTGGTTTGGGTATGCCCTTGCCATTCATTATTCAAACCAACCCTAGACTAAATGCTCAAGGTATGAATGGAAAACAAATAAGGAGAAATCAGCGCTGAATCTTCACTATACAGTGCTGCTTATACTCTAGGTATTAGGTCTGTATTAAGACCATAGATCATAGGGTAAAAAAAAGAACAAGGGTGACCTAGGTAATAGCACAATGTGAGAGACAGGTATATGATATGATGCAGAGTGGTCACACAAACAAGGTCATTTATTCACCGTTCATGATGTGTAACTCACAGTTCGTAAAACAATGTTCACAGTTCATGAAGTAGTGTCCAGGAAGTCAGTAGCCCGATAGTAACGGCACTGGGGAAAAAGGATCTGTGATCTAGATCCTGCAAATGCACCGACAGCGTGCACACTGCTAGCTTCAATGCACTCCCGTGTGTAGTACCTGCTGGCGCGGTCAAGCTTGACTGACGATTCACAGTGTGATTCTCGTTCAGGATAATAGAGGGAGGCAAAAAGAAGATCCAATAGTGCAGAATGACAAGAAATTTTATTCCACATGGACAAACATGATATACTTACACAATCAAAAGGACATCCACAATGGAATGTCTAAAAAGCAGAATATAAAATAGATGATTCTCCGAATATCCAAACACCTTTCCTTCAGATGAATTCAAATAAGGGTTGGGGAGCAGTGTGGTAACCAAAAGTGACAGTATAGTCTGGGCCAACGTGTTTCGACCGTGACGGTCTTTCTCAAGGTAATGCTCAAGGTGAAACATTTCTCTTTGTGCACCCTCCCTGAAAACAAAACCTGAACATTTCAGGACAACGCTTTGAGGATGACTGGGAGGGATAGAGGTTCAGAAAATAGTGACAGAAATATGGCACGTGTGCAGAAGGCGAATTACTTATTTTGCACATGTGCAGTTTCCATATTCACGTTGCTTACTAGGAGCAAATTGGCATATATTAAAAAAAACAAAAACATTTAGAAATAAAGACACAACAGTGCCTTATTATGTTTCTCCTTACCTTTACCTTTCTCACAATCTGCCTATCAATAATATCTTGGACATTTACAATTCTAAAACTTCTATGTAATATGTTAATTCTATATAAAATATATATAAAATTCTGTTAATTAATAAGTATAAATATAAATACATATAACCACTATGGTGTACTACCCTGTAGTATTTACGGCGTTTCCATAGTGACGCCGGGCAACATCTGCCCGGCGCATGCGCATTAGGGCTACGGCTGGATCAGGCCCAAAGACACAACAGTGCCTTATTATGTTTCTCCTTACCTTTTACCTTTCTCACAATCTGCCTATCAATAATATCCTGGACATTTACAATTCTAAAACTTCTATGTAATATGTTAATGCTATATAAAATATATATAAAATTCTGTTAATTAATAAGTATAAATATAAATACATATAACCACTATGGTGTACTACCCTGTAGTATTTACTCAACAATTAGTAATTTGCACACACCATTGGATTGTTTGTGCAGCACAAACAATATTATTATCTGTCCAAGGCCTTTTTAAAAAATGGTTCATACCACACATTGTGCAATAATCAGTTTATTGGCCCTGTTTTCTATAGTGTGCCGGATTTTTTAAACATTGAGGAAATACCTTGAATTTTTATCAGTGTACCTTAATGTTTTTAAACTGTCTTTCAACTTCTCCATAGTTGTCTGTTGTGGTTTGTTAATAAATGTACAAAATTATAGCATTATTGTTAATTTTAACACCCATTGATATCAGACAGTTTTCTGCAAAATTGTTGTTAATATTCATTCTAATTTAATAGAGAAGCAGTGTCCCTTTGTAAAAGCACACAATATTTTAGACAACTTTCATTTATTATGGAAAAATTTTACTGTTTGAATTTACTTTTACTTTATAAAATTTACAATGCATTGAAAAGTGTTATTTGAAGCCTGATGTTTGTGTACCTTTTGCTTTGATCTAGGCCACCAGCATGGAGGAGTTCATATGGGAGCAGTACACGGTGACCTTGCAAAAGGTGAGCAATGTAATCAAAGCATAAGTACACAGGGCATAAACTTTGTGACTTTTCATATGGGGCTATTAAAATAATCGGAACGTGTTTCATTGATTGGCTTTTGTATATATACAAATGCATATTTAATTTCCTCACAAAGTATTTGTAACCCAGGAAATAAAGAATCAAGTCTGTTTGTTTAATTATCTGCCACAATATATTTAGTATAAATGTATTAGAATTTTTAATTTTAGTCCAACAGACAAGTTTGTTTTTTTTTGTTTTTTTTTATGCTTTAGCTGTATCTTACATTATTGTGGTAATAGCAAAATTAAACAGTTCTGTCTGTTTTCCCATTTTTTTTTTGTGCAGGTTGAAAGTGTTTATAGAATGTATGTTGGGCACTACTACCAAAAGCTTTTTTTTGTTTAATGTTTTAGCTGTATCTTACATTATTTTGGATAATATGCCTCTAATAAGCATTTTTTTTGTTTTTTTTTTTAATCTGCCGCAGTTACTAGCTGTTAGCTTCTTTTCCAGCAACAAAGTCTGCATATTGTGGACAGTGCTTTCAATGTACATACAAGTATTAACTGTTTAAACAAATAGAATGTTTATTGTCATCCTGTTGACTCTCTTCTAACTGGCAGTACTGCAGTTAATATAGTCTTTTGGTGTGTCCTAGGTGTAGTGAACGTGAGACAAGGGTATCAAGGTGTTAGGAAGTACATTAAACGGCATATTATATATTATATTTATATACATGGAGTGGATTATATTTATAGGGGAAAGTAGAGCCACACTGCCAACATGATGGATGTGTTCCCTAGGTGGTGCTCTAAATTTTAGCTAAACATCCACTGACTCCCCTCTAGAAGTGATCATTTGCTGCTTCATGTTGCGTGGTGTGAGGATAATCACGAGATTTAAGTAGGAAGATCTCTTCTTAATAAAAATAGTAATAGTAAATGCATTTATGTACCTTTTTGAAGGCGTTGCACATAAATAAAGCAGCAACAAAAATCATTGCTATGAATTCATTTATTTGCTGTGTTTACATTGGGGCAGGATAGCAAAAAGGGCTTTGGCATTGCAGTCTCTGGAGGAAAAGATAACCCACACTTTGAAAATGGAGAACCGTCTATTGTCATTTCTGATGTGCTTCCTGGTGGTCCTGCTGACGGATACCTACAGTGAGTATTTTTAAAGAGAGGTTTATCCGAGTTTTAGTATGAAACGGTGCTGTCTGAAAGATTCATTATGTTGATGAATGAAAAATTGTGGAGCTTGGAGGGGTTTGCCGGTTTCAGGTAGTATAGAATAACAATTTGAACACATGGTTGTTGTAAAAAAAGGTGTTGGACCATTTTCCTTTTTTCTTCTATTATATTATTGTTAGGCAGATATTCTAAATGACTATTAAATGTGTAGATAAAACTAATAAATCCCTGTAATATGCTTATTCTAAATTGTTAACCTGCTTATATAAGTGAATATGCATATTAATAGTGTGTGTCTGGGAGTGTTAGACCTATTGTATCAGACAGATGTTCCACATACTCCATCACAATGCAGGTGTGCATGTATGTGTGTGTGACTGTGTAGGGAGTAATGGTGTTCCACAAGCTCCATTACGATAGAGGTGTTTTTGTAGGTGTGTATGGTGGAGGAGGGAATGGTGTTTTCCAGCAGCATGGTATTATAATTCAACAAAGTGCATGGTGTTCGCTATCACAAAAAAGCATTTGTTCTTTCTTTCCTAAATAAGTATTTACTAATATTCGTTGTGAATACAAAACACTGGTAACATGATGATAATCCTATAACATAACAAGGCCCAAACACTTAACAATCTCTTGACCTAGAAATCACAAGCCCATTAACAATGTTTTAAACTTTGCAAGGCTACCTCTACATCACTCATTTTACAGATACTCACCATTCCTCAAATATAATTACACATCCATATAAACGTAGCCCAGCCCAGCTACATGGATGGTCACATCCTAATTTCCTGTTTCTCTGTTTCCAGCAACACAGTGTTGCAAGTAAATACTTCCATCCAGCATCTGTCCATGCTGAACTGGTCATCATCACCGTCCGATACTAACAGGGAACAAGAAGGCATCCAGTCTAGTCCTTCTACAAGCATATTTGCTAGTCTTCATATGGACGGAGCTCTGTAAATGAATTTGTCACGCATCTAGTCTTGTTATCTCATTGTGTCTCTGTGTTGTGTGTGTGTGTGTGTGTGCATATTTAACATTTTTTCCCATTATTGGAAAAAAAAACCCTTTACAAAATGACAGATTTAACATGACTTGTGAATAAAATATAAGCTAATTTTAAATAGAATCCCTTCATCATTTGTGCATAAGGGTTGTAACACAACAATATTTATCAGTTAGCACGAGCCTAAAACCATTACACTGTATTCTGATATTAACAGCAAGGTCTGCACACACAACCCTTAGTTTTAAAGAAGGAATCACAGTGGTGAAATGACCACAATCAATTGCATCAGTATGGTAATTTCTCTCATATATATAATATCTCTTTACTTTTACAGAGAAAATGATCGAGTGGTCATGGTAAACGGAACACCTATGGATAATGTGCTTCATTCATTTGCAGTGCAGCAATTAAGAAAGTGTGGAAAAACCGCTATTATTGTAAGTACACTAGTCATAACAAATAAAAGAGCAGGAGCTGCTGCTGCTGGGGCTCAAAAACACATTGGGTTAGGTTTCTGACACCAGTGGTTTGGGTTTGATCATGGCGCAGGTTTTTTTTTTTTTTTATTGGAGCATAAATAACAATCATGTAACAATAACATGTATGCATTGGTTAAACATAGTTCAGGAACATATACTATATATTGAATATCATTCAAAGTAACAGTAGATGTAACATTGGAGATAACATTGAAGGTAGGTGGTCTCTAGGTCTCAGTAATATTTTCCACAGAGGAGACAGGCTCCAGTAACTGTGGTTATGAGTTGGAGAGGCGGGTCACCTAACAAAAACCTTCTCTCATACCAATATGTAGGACGAAAGCACACGTGTATGTGTCTCTGAATCTGTGCTGATAACGAATTCATGTATAAAGATCGGTTTTTAAAACACTGAACTACAGATTTTTCTTTAGTTAGCGTAGGTTCCAGCCACTCCATTCAAAATAAGTGAAATAATTTAGCATGAAACATTGTAATGAGAGGAGGAACAGGACCGATCCAATTTTGTAAGATGCACTTCTTTGCTACTGCAGAGGCTAAAATCAACATTAGTTTTGATTGATGTTTTAGTTTAAGTTCAGGGTTAAGAAAGCCCAACACAGCCCATGCCTTTGTAAGCAAACCTGCATCATTTTGGAGATTTATTATGTATGAATGAACCTGGTTCCAGAATCGTCTTATATAAGAATATTTTGGGGGGTTTTTTATGTGCAATACAAAATCATATCATATTGCAATGTTTTCTTAGTTTTCTCAAGTTGAATTTCAAATGATTCCTATCTAAAATGGAATTTGTGAACTTTGAGCCTAATTCAGAACTATGTATGCAAGTAATTTGCGCAAGTCCCTTTCACATACACCTCTCTGTATGCACGCCTCAGATGTCACGTGATGGAAAGGCCTCCGGACGGAACTAATTACGTAAAAGGGGCCGGCATTTAATTTCCGCGTGCTTACTTTCAGATTTGCGTGCAAAGTCACATGCAAATCTGAATCTGGTCCATTATTCTATAAATTTGAATGTCTCTCTTTTCACAAAAATCTTCCATGCATAGACAAACCATACCAATAAAAAAATGTTTTTGCTGAAACATAACCCGTTTTAACATCTACAAAATTAAACTATAGTTCAGGATATGGTAGTGTCAACATGTACAAAATTAACTTGAGCAATTGAAGTTTATAGCTTGCTCATGCTGGTCCGTATTCAGAGATCCGTTTTTTTTTTACAAAATAATTCTTTCACATACTTTAACCATTCCTACACACCTATGATGGTTTTCCATTCAGCATTTTCTATTGTAAACTGTTTACATGGAGCTTAGCTAGAGGGCCAGTAAGAAGATGCATTTCAGCCTGACAGATTTCATTTAAGTATGAATCTAAAGCTAGATTTCTAGCTTTCTAGACATTTAAGCTAAAACAAAAGAATATTTACACTTCTTAAATCAGTCTGTTATCACTTTCTGCTCTCCTGTAGAGGAGCTGTCATGGTAGGTTTCATTAGCAAAACAAAAATGGATGTAAACCAAAAACAAAACAATTTCATTTTTCTGTTTAACATAATATTTGGTCATATAACTTGGCATTTAACTTTATTTTACCATTTTGGAATAGGTAGTGAAAAGACCTTGTAAAGTGCCTATCACTGCTGGTAGACGATCCCCTACTCATGAACCAGACCATGGAGCATTTGACACCATAGATGATGATGGACATTTTGACCAAAGAAGTGCATACAGTGGTTACAGTGAGAGCTGGCAAAGTGGCAATGGTCGTCGGAGCAGAGACTCCAGTCCAGACAGAGGCTATAGTAGAGATCAAGAAAGAGGTCGCTCTTATGATAGGGAACCAGATTATGTCCGTGGTAGAAGTAGTGAACGGAATCTAGATGATGATCAACATTACAGAAAAGAACGCATCAGAGACAAAAGCGCCGGGAGGGATTTGAGTGAGGAACGCGTTTATAGAAGTGATCGTGGAAGAAGTGTAGATAGGGAGGAGTCATTTGAACGTAGCTACAGTGGAGAACGTAGCCCGGTTCGAGTTAGTAACCGAAAGTCCCAACCTGATTACAGAGCTGAAAAGGAACATCTTGCACAAAGCCGTGATAGGCTCCATTCCTATAGCCCCTCACCAGAACCACGCAAACCATCTGGCCGAAAAGGGAAAG
>WWET01003840.1:4345-30011 GCA_011038615.1 Limnodynastes dumerilii | reverse complement strand
TACTAAGCAAAAAGAAGCCAAATGAAGGTAATAACTATAACTATACTACTATGTATGTGTGTTTGTGTAGGGTGTGGGTCGGCAGTGAGAACGGCCCTTTTGAGAAAGGGACGTTTTCTACCAGCCATTTTCAAAGTGGCTCTGCAATCGATTGATCCTGAGGACAGTGAATCGTAGATCTACAGCATGAATCTGCAGTGGCAACTGGTAAGTATTTTGGCAACCCCAACTCTTATCACAGTCCTCACTCTAACCCTCGCCTTCCATTAACCCTAACCCGGGGGTAGGCAGCCTTAAGCACTCAGAGAGCCATTTGGACCCGTTTCCCCCAGAAAAGAAAACCTCGGGAGCCACAAAACCCTTTTGACATCTAAAATGAAGATAACACTGCATATATGTGTGTCCACCCAGCCTTATTGTTCCCTCCTTCTGTGTCCAGCCAGCTTTATTGCCCCTTTATTGCCCCTTTCTTTATTTGTGTCCATTCAGCCTCATTGGCCCCTTCTTTTGTTTGTTCAACCAGCCTTAATGCCCCTCCATTTGTGTGCCCAGCCAGCTTTATTGTACCTGCCTTTTGTGTGTCTTGTACCCTCTCTGTCTGTGTCCAACCAGCCTTATTGCCCCTTCCTCTTGTTTCCAACCAATATTTTTGCCCCCTTTGTGTCCGGTCTGTCTTATTGCCCCCTCCTTCTGTGTCCATTCAACCTTATTGCCTCTCCTTTTGTGTCCAGCTAACATTATTGCCCCTCCTTCTATGTAGACTCCAGCTAACATAATTGCCCCTCTTTATGGCCAGTCAGCCCTACTGATCACTCTTTACATGATTCCACATAGCCTTTGTGCCCCATCTGTGTTAATCAAATCCCATTCCCCAACTACCTTGTTAAAGAACTCTAATCTTACCTTTGACGTCTTCTTGCCTCCAGCTCTCTCCTCTGCTGCGCGTTCTGCTAAATTATGATGAACTTGTGAACAGAGCTGCGTGCGGCTGTGCAAAGCACAGCCAGCTCTTTGCAGCAGGGGTGCCCGGCATCTAAGTGAAGCTTACAAAAGGGAGTGGAGCTTATAGGCATCAGGGATTTTCCCAGCAGGCCAGTCCGACTCTGCACCTGGACTGCTGGATTTGTAGCCCCCTAGGAGGGAGTCGCAGCAGATGGCTGAGAGAGCTGCATGCGGCTCCAGAGCCGTGGGTTGCTGACCCCTGCCCTAACTCTAAGACTCCCTTCCCTGCAGTCTGGCCCTAAGACTCCCCTTGTGCACTCACTTCCTGTCCGGTGCGGTAGATATTCCATTGGCCATTCGCGGGGTCCTGCGCCAGGTTTCGGAAAGCCAATGAATAGGTAAATTGACGAAAAATTAATTCCGCACACTTACTTATTCATTAGTAAAACCTAATTAGGCATATTTTCAAAATACAACTGAAAATGAGCTGTCGGATGATTTTTTTCAGGAGAAATATATATTACAACTCTGAAAAATAACACAAATAAATTTGCCAAGCCTTTACTTAGGCTTTTAAGTTGACCCATTCTTTTTAACAGAAAATGCAATGTCAATTAGAGAAGATACTAAAGGAATCAAATGAATTGCGCATAAAATGAATTTGTAAAGCAGAACCCTCTATAAAGTGTTATCTTGTCAAAGCAGCAAATAGAAAAACAAAAGGATTTTTATATGCATTTTGTTCATATTTTGCTTTTAGTAGATGACTGTTCTTACAAATATATAATACATTTTCATATGTTTCATTTTAGAGTATGGTTTGAGGCTGGGCAGCCAAATATTTATCAAAGAGATGACTGAAACTGGATTAGCAATGAGAGATGGCATTTTACATGAAGGCGACATTGTCCTTAAAGTGAGTTGTTCTTTTTCTTTTTTGTCAGTAATCTAGGACCGTATTCACACTTAAGAGTGAGTTAGGTGGGGTCAGAACTGCACATTACTCACCCGCCCTGCCCCTAACCCGCAAACCCCTGGGTTAAGCACAGAGAAACCCTCCCCTGCCATCCTCGGCTATTCTTCATCCCCCCTCCTCCCACTTCTGCCTAAATCCACCCCAAATCGGCATTAGCACGCCTCCTTCTTACTACACTGCTATATAGTCAATCTTCGTACCTAACTGGTACATAGATTGCGTAAACTATGGAAAATTCTGCACTTAAGAAGCCGGAGCCTCTTAAGCGTGAATCTGGCCCCTAGTCTTTATTATCAGTGTATTAGGACATGTAATGCAGAGGTATAGATTGATTAATCCAGGGCAAGTCTGTAAGGACTTGAATTTCTGTATAGCCGCAATACATTGCACTTTATAATGCAATTATATAGGGATTTTCTTGATATTTATAAGTGTTCAGAACATTTTTTTTCCCATAAGCACTGTCAATGGCAGAAGTATTTTATTATTATCTTGAGGCCTTTTTTGCTGCTTATATTTTTAACTATGTAAACAAAAATATTTCTATTGTGAACCCTAATAAAGTTTTGATAAAATATCATGAAACAGTAATTATAGTGTACACCTTGGTAGCCACATCATCTTGTAGATTATTTTTTGCTACAGATAAATGGCACTGTGACAGAAAACATATCTCTAGCGGATGCCCGGAAATTAATTGAGAAATCAAGAGGGAAACTACAATTGTTGGTGCAAAGGGATTCCAGACAAACCTTGATTAATATACCTTCTGTACACGACAGTGACTCTGACATAGGAGGTGAGTTTGGCATAAGTACATATTTTTTTAATCTTATGTAAAATCCATAATGCAGCACTATTATAATTATTAAAAATAATCTTTATTTATAAGACCCTTCACAGTATCCACAGCGCCGTACAAAGGCAATAGCTACCATGCTAAGTGGGAGAGGGTGAACAAACAGGAAGCACAGGGATGAAGATGGGGAGGACAGGTAATCTTAGATGGAGGAAGGGTAGGCTAGCCTGAACAAGTGGGTTACGAGGGAGTGGTTGAACGTTTGGAGGGTGTTGGATTGCTTGATAAGTTGTGCTAGGTTGTTCCAGTGCAGAGGTGCAGCCCAAGAGAAGTCTTGGATACAGGGGTGAGAGGTAGTTATAATGTTGGAGTTGAAGCAGCGAACACTAGCAGATCGGAGGGGTCGGGCAGGATTGTGGATGGAGATAAGGGAGGATAGGTAGGGGACGGTGGAGGAGGAGAGATTGTAAGTTGTGGTGAGGAGCTTGAAGAGGTTTCTGAAAGGGACAGGAAGCCGGTGTAGCTAAAGACAGAGAGGGGAGAAGAGGATGAGTCAAGGATGACGCCCAGGGTGGAGGAGAAGAAGATGGTGCAGATGCTGGTGGTAATAGAGATGGTGTTAGAAGGGATACATGAAGGAGGGAAGACTATCATTTCAGTTTTGTCCATTTTAAGCTTGAAAAAGTGCTGGGACATCCATGAAGAGATGGCCAAGGGGCAATCTGATACTTTGGACAGAAGAGAGGGGGAAAGTTCACGGGAGGAGAAATAGATTTGATTTGTCAGCATAGAAGAGAGAAAAGGGTGTGAAGCAGGGTGATCAACAGTGTCAAAGGCTGCTTATCAGTCCAGGAGGATAAGAAATGGCCCTTAGATTTGGCAGAGAGGAGATCATTTGTGACCCTAGTCAGGGCAGTTTCAGTGGCGTGCAGGGGGTGGAATCCAGACTAGAGAGTGTCCAGGATGGAGTTATTGGTAGGTTAGCTGATTAGATGGTTGTAAACAAGCCGTTCAAGCAGCTTGGAGGCAAAGGGGAGAAGGGAGATGGGTTGGAGTGTGAGATTGGGTAGGGTTAAGTTTTTTTAAAGAATGGGGGAGACAAGAGCATGCTTAGGGGAAGTAGCCAGAGGAGAGGGATAAGTTGAAGAGGTGTGTAAGATGAAAGCAGGTGGAAAGAGGGAGAGATCAGAGAAGATTAGAGGGAATAGGATCAAGTAGGCATGTTGGCATAGGAGATGATAACAGATTGTACTTCCTCAGCCGAGGTGGGGATGAAGGCAGACATAGGTGGGTGGCTTGGTGAGGGGATGAGAGGTGATGGTAGAGGAGATGGCGCTCCTGATGGAATAAATCTTGGTAGCGAAGAAGGTGGCAAAGTCGAAGGCAGAAATGGACAGAGGAAAGGGAGGAGGAGGATGGGAGAGAGGAGAGTTGAGGGTGGCAAATAGAGTATTCCAAAGGCACATTACTTCTAATTGAATTCTTCTCTAATTGATATTTTTCCTTGACATAGAAAATAACACTTTATATGTTATTTAGGTCCCGTTTTAAATATTGATTTTAACCTGCAAAATTATGGATAAGAAACTCAGAATATGATTTATTTTTGTTGTTTTTTCCCCAGATATATCGGAGATCGAATCAAATCGTTCCTGCTCTCCTCAAGAAGACAGAAGATCAAAGCACTCAGACTCTTATTCCTCCAATGAAAAGTTGAAAGAACAGCCAGTGTAAGAATTTACTAATAAAATGATATGACCTTATTGGACCAATACCTTTGGGTTATAAGCGGAGCCATGGAATTTGTTGCAGCAATTTAGATTTTTGGTTTATACTTGTTGTTTTAGCAGTAAAGAGGAACCACCCAACAGACTTGCCAAAATGGGAGCCATGCCCACTCCTTTTAAATTGATGAATAAAGCTGAAGTACCGGAAGCTGTTCCTGTAAGCCAAGATATTCTGGAAACCACCACAGATTCAGTTTATTCAGAAGAAGCTCCAGGTTAGCTTTCATATTCATGTTTTTAGGTATTCACTTTGGACATTTTAAAATTTGAAATGCATTTATTAACTGTTTATAGCTATATTCCGTATCTTAAACTTTTTGATTTTAATGTTCAGATTTTCAAAAAACTTTGCATATAGAACAAGGGAATGCCACACTGAGGCAGAGAGAATTACAATGGCGATAAGTAAATTTCACTCTTCAGTTATGAGGGGAATAAACCAACAACAATATTGAGTGAGGAAAAAAAACTAAAACGCCACCTCTTGTTTGCACACCACCGGATAAAACTTAACCTTTATTAGATAATTAATTAAAAGGATGTATCTTGTGCCAGGTGAATATCAATGACAAGACTTATAATGAAAGGTAATATAACTTATAAATTACTAACTAACTTATTGTGAGAACATCAATCTAGGTAAAATTTGAAAATAATTTAATCACAGGTGGGCAAATACAGTTTGCTCTCTTAACACTGTATCACCTTTAAAAATGTACCAAAAAAACTCACTGTATATACATATATATCACCCTGAAATTAAAAGATTCCGGTACATATTGTGTGTGTATTTCTATATCAGACGCTTTTATATCGCATATGGCCAGACGTCAAGGGAACAATAGGGTAAACTCAGAGATCAGCAAATCATTATAATTGTTTAGCATGGTACGTTAACCTTAATCAGTCCCTAAAGGCTCAAAATATAACATAAAAAAAAACCACAGTGATGCTTCGCTCCCGAGGGAGCACCTGACTAACATCAGCCCCAAATAATAACAATCTTACTGGCTTGATGTACTGGGAGAGGATGGGTTAGCAGCGGGAAGGTTGTCAGAGGTATGTCATAAACATACCTTGGGGGCACTATTCTGGTTTAATACAAGTATTAAAGGGATATTGATAATGGGATATCTAACTTGAAACATGAAAAGTAAAAAAAAAAAAAAAAGTTCAATTTGAAATGATCTGCACAGGGTTAAATATAATTTGGATGAATAAGTATGTGGGTAAGTCTCCTTTAAGAAGGTGGTCAGTGGTAATTTCATGTAGACAGTATAAATGTTCCCCAGCACTAGGTAATGAATTCCTCGGAGGTACCATGCAAAGGGAGATACAAGCAAAAGCAATGTATTAAACATACCATACATAAAAACCAATGATGTAAGAGTTCACATAAAACTGATATGAGTTTTATGACTTTTTAATTGTTTCTTAAAGAAGACTTACCCACATACCTATTCATCTGAATTATATTAACCCTGTGCAGATCATTTCAAATTGAACTTTTTTTATTTTTTTTTACTTTTCATGTTTTATGTTTCAAGTTCGATCTCCCATTATCAATATCCCTTCAATACTTGTATTAACCCAGAATAGCGTCCCCAAGGTGTTTTGACTTTTTTCTGTGGCTAGTTGAGTAATTTGAGGATTTGGACCCTCTGTCTTTCACCAAGGTGCAGCTTTTAATAGCACAATCTGACTAAACATGTCTGTCGCTTTGAGAGAAATGAGCAGAGCAAGCAGATTATGACTGGATTGCACTTAGTGTTCTGTAAATCCCTTTACTCTTTCATTGCACTAAATGTCTGGAATGAGTTAAAAAGTAAAAGAAAAAATGAATAAAATAACTGATCATGTTTTAAGCTTTTACATTTAAATTGTAGGTTAAGCAGGAAATAGCTGGGGTCACAATTGAAAGTGCATTATTGTATTGAGTGTGTCCATGTGATTAAAGACACTACACAAGGATTTGTAAAGTTCCCGTTATATTATTATATCAGTTGTATCAAATGAAATGATATTTGAGTTAATGTACTAAAAACCTAATAATAATATGCAAGATCATAGACCATAATAGGAAGAACTAGGAAAATGTCCTAGATCCTCTAAAAGCAAATTAACAGTGAATACTCTTTTTCTTGTTTATACTAGATATACCTTATTACATTACTGACTTTAGGGTGAATCCAGACCTAAGTGCCTGTGACGTTAGATCGCGTAGCGTATCACGTTGTCATATTTTCTAGGCACTCCCCTCACTCGCACGTACTTTGGTCGTTTTACGCTTCCCAAACCCTACCTTAACTTTTCAAAGTGTAAGTACTGATGTACGTAATGGATTTACGTATGTGACGGCCTAACCCGGCCCATACCGTATAATTTAAATGCCTCCCTCCGCCTACAAAGCGTAATTACGGGTGTCTTATTGATGTCCCTGCCCCATCATTCGTAGTCACGGTGATGGTACGTACGTTCAGCGTTAAGTGGTGTAACATCTGCCGTACGCATGTGCAGTAAATACAAATCTGCGATTTTACGTCAACGTCTAGCGGAAAATCGCTAGGGTACGTAGGTCAGGATCTGGCCCTTTTTGTGTAAATTTAAAGAATACTGTAAATAATAAACAATTTTCTAGTTCTTCAGGTGATGAATAATATTACTTTCACATTACAGAACAGTTGTATAGGATTGCTAGGTTGTTATGGTTACTACCAGTTTTCAGACCATATGCTAATTTAATTTCCTGTTTGAAGATATTCTCTTAGAAAATTGATAATGAGCTCAGAATCTAAAGGAATCTTCTATGGTTTGATTGTTTTGATTAAATCTGTTTTTGCATACATATCACACACAAGCACACTCTCTCTGAAACTTTTATGTTTTCTACCTTTCATATAGAAGAAAAACCTTTAACATCTTCCAAAGTGTTTCTGGAACCAAGTCCAGAAGATGTGGAAATCTATGGGTATGTATAAAACATATTGGTTCCAAAGTGTATGACACCTCTTCTATGATATGTTGGATCGCTTAGCTAAAATAAGATAGTGATAAATATTAATGTTTTGCAGGAGCAAATATGTTTTACTCTTTTGCTGTGAAAAATGAGTTTAAAGATTTACATAAAAAATATTTATGGAGCAGATCCAGAGTTTGAGAGCAAGGGAAAAACAGGAGCAAGTTTAGACCAGAGGAAAATCACTCTGCTATGTGCAAATTAATTTGAATTATTTTAATACTTTGCTTTTGCATAGAACTCACATAGTGCATAGCTTTGATTAATCTGCAAATTAGAGTTGAGCTACGAAACTTCACTTCTCAACAGCTTTCACAGCTTAAATTTGCCTTTTGTTGCAGTTCGGCATGGTTTTGCTCAGGTCTGTGCTTGCACTTGTTTTGCCCTTACTCTTAGTCTCTGGATCAACCCCATCTTAAGTAATAGCAACAAAAAGTTTTAGCTTTTCTCTGGTAATTTTATCTTTTATAGGACTAGAATATGTTAATATATCAAGTCCTCTTTTGTTCTTGGACCGAAATTTATGTATAACACTTTCCGTTTTAATGAAAGAATATGTATAAGACATGAGCATTTTGCTTAATGTTATGCCTACTTGAAATAAATCTTTCTTTTTCATATGCTAATGACATTGTATTTCAAACTCTTCCCCTTGAACTTTTGCAGCATGAGATTATGGAAATTATTTTTTTTTATGTTTAGCTCAATGAGATTCAACTATTTCACTGTTGATAGACATATGTCTTTTTAGAGAACTCCATAGCTATCAAAGTTAAGAAATATAGTAAAACAAATATCCACTGCTTCAGTCAGTATTGTATATACTTTTTTTTTTTTTTAACTTTAAGACCCAATACAAAAATGATCAAATTCCGCAAAGGAGACAGTGTTGGTATGCGCCTTGCTGGTGGTAATGATGTGGGCATATTTATTGCTGGTGTGCAGGAAGGAAGTGCTGCTGAGCAGAAAGGGTTACAAGAGGGTGATCAACTACTTAAGGTAAACATAGAAGAAATTCTTAATTTGCTGACATGCACAGTGATGTATGATCAAAAACTTCATGCTGCTTAATGCAATTCACATACATACATACATGCATAGCTAATATTCCAGCAATTTTTCTTCTCTTGTTAGTGCCGGTTTTATCATTTTACCTGGTAACAATTTGATTCCTGGGTACACAGTAATTGAGCTATATGAATACTGATTTGCTAGGTAAAGTGGTGAAGCTTGGCCATATTATTTTAGTTATCGTTTGTAGTTCTAATGATTTCATACGTCAAAGTGAGACAAAGGGCCTGATCCAGACCTATGACCGCAAGCAATCGTATGCCGGTCGGGAGCATAAAAACGGGAGAAAAAACGCACTGTGCATGTGCAGTATAACAACTTCCGGTCGTCCGAAGGACATCGGCGTACAGCGAGCGTATTTTCAGCGTATTCTTTGCCCAAGGGGCGTGCGTTTTGTACAACGATAGTCCGGACGCTCGATTTACTACACAGAGGCGGGGATAGCCATTTAAATTGTACAGTATGGGCGTGCTAAGCCCCGTACGACCAGCGTATCGGTACGAAAATTCGCACAGACGCTTGAAAAAGTTAGGGTAGGGTTCAGCCGCCGTAAGTCGATACAATCAATGGGAGTGTCATGGGCGTTAATGTTTACATGCCCGGGCGAACATACGCTACACTCGCGGGCGTATGTCTGGATCAGGCCCAAAGTCTTCAGATGGGTAAACCCTTGTTGAATTTCCGGGAGTAAAATAAATTTTAACCTTTGCTTGAAGCGAGAACACTTTGCCACATAGATACTGACCAGCTTTCCATTTACTTGCCACTCCTGCAATTCAACATGGTTTTGCTCAGGTGTATATTTTCACTCCATCTCTCTTATTTTCAAACGCTGGATCTGATCCCACGTCCGTCACTATATTGTGAAATGGCCACACCACACAATATTTTATTTTTATTTATTTTTTTAGATATTCTTCACACCTATTTAAATTTGTGGTTTGGGAGATGATAATGCATTATGGCTAATATTAAGGAAGATCATAAGGAATTATGGGTAGTTTTAATTAGAACTAAAAAGCCCTAAATTAAAAATTCTACAAACCTAGAAAATTGAAATACAAATTATTGGTTAGATTAATATGGGTTTTTAAATGTCAGAATAGCTGGAAAATTAATAGTTTGACTATTTCTGACATTTCTACTTTATCATGTACTTTTATCATAGGTAAACACACAGGACTTTAGGTGCATTGTTCGTGAAGATGCTGTTCTTTATTTGTTGGAAATCCCAAAAGGGGATGAAGTAACCATTTTTTTCCAGAGTAAATATGACGGTAAGTTAACATTGTATTTCTAAACACATTTAAGACATTTCTGAATTGTCCAACACACAAGTTACAGGTTGTAGAGCAGTGGTAGGCAGCTTATGACCCACAGGTCTCCCAAAAATCCATAAAAAGTGACCTACCAATGGTCCTCTGGCAGAGACTCGCAACCTACTTTCACACATATGCCTACAGTCTCGCAAGATGACAAAGCTAAATGCTTGATTTATGGTCTTGCAAGATGCTTAACTAATGATGTAATCTCGCAAGACCTTCAGTGAAACAGCAAAAAAACTGCCAGAGCAGTCAGCAGTACACCTTTGTTTGTACAAACCTCCAAGGACAGGACCCTACCTTAACATTACTGATCCATCCTCTCTTTATTAGGGGGTGGGTTGGAAGCCTGGGTAGAGTGGTATACGTTGGGCAGGCATATCCTGTACCCTAGTTCTGGCACCTGACCCACCCGCTAAAACAGATCAGAAACACCACAGGTTCCGAAGTCTAAATCTTGCGGATCCAGGTCCATAGGGGATCATGATGCGTGTACAATCTCAAGAGAAAATATATATATAATATAAAATATATATATGTGTGTGTGTGTGTGTGTGTAAATCGACTTAAATCGAATTCAAGCGCACCTTCTCCCTGCATGCCGAAACTTATCACCTGGAGATGTCTCAGATCTCCAAAAAATGGGAATCAAACAAATAAATAAATAATTTAAATAACTGATTGTCTCAAAGCTGTAAACCAGGTTTATGGAAAATCAGCAGTGATGGATCCTATACAGTTCCTTCCCTTCGTTTCAGGCTGAACTCAGTCCTATAGGACTTTGAGAATGGGCTGAGTTCAGCCTGAAATGCGTCAGTGAGAGACCGGACAGCTGATCCAAGGACCCGACGGCGAGATTGCATTTGAGCGCCGAAACCCAGGAATTCCATCTTGCAACAGCCACATCTTGCTCTTCATTTCCACCACTTCCTGGTATAAAGTTCTGATCGAGTTTATTATGTTTTTATGTATTCTTTTCTGATTAAATGCCACTTGTTTCTATTCCTATGTCCTTCATCATTGGGAGGGAAGGAACTCTATAGGGTCCATCATCACCATTGCTGATCAACCTGGTTTAAAGCTTTGAGACAGTCAGTTATTTATTTAAATTACTTATTTATTTGGTTGTTTTCAGTAGACACTCCCATCTGTGGATAATCCCAGCGCCTTGAGACAATCACCATACACCTTATTTATTTTATGTATTTGTTTTTTTATTGGTTTTTAGCAGAATAGTGCAAAAATGTATTTGCTCTAATAATATTACCTAATATTGTTATCAGTTGAGTCATGTATGTAGGTAAAATAGCACTTATCTATCTGTAGACAAAATGTACACGTTTTTATTACCAGTTAAAAATGCTCTAATGCTACCGGGGAGTGAAATTTGTTTTAGATTTTCAGATTTAAAAAAGTAAAAATAAAAATGTGTATATTGTTTATTTCTTCCTACTTTAGTGATGAAAAAAAGTATTCTTTGAACAAACCATGTCCTGATAGTTGGACATGCTTAAATACTGAACAAGTTGAATTCCTTTACTATTGAGAGAGATTGTTTCTTTGAAACTTGGACAAAAGCAATATCTTACGCGTCTTTCCATTCTTTATAGTGTACAAAAACATTCTTGCCTGTGGCCGTGGAGATTCGTTTTTTATTAGAACTCATTTTGAATATGAAAAGGAAGCACCACAATTCCTGGGATTTACAAGAGGCGAAATCTTCAGGGTGGTTGACACATTATATGACGGGAAGCTGGGAAGCTGGCTGGCTGTAAGGATTGCCAATGAACTAGAGAAAGGCATTATTCCAAGTAAAAGCAGGTATTCCTTATTACTCTTTTTAATTAAGTAATTAATGAATTAATCTTTAGCTAAGACTAGACTGTTTGCAAAAGAGAGTCCAAATTTTTTGTATCCTTGTTATTAATGTTGCTTTTCATTTTTCTTTTCTTGTTTGTACATAAAAGTCAAATTTCAATAGATTGCTCTTCTGTCAACACTGTCGTGCTTATTTGGTCCAGTACAGCAATGATTAGAGGAGGGGGTAGAGAAGAAGGAAGAATGGGAAGTAGGATGGAGCACATAAATGTGTTAATGTTCGGGACGGTTGCAATCTCCGGTTAGAAAGTGTGGCTTCTGAAAAAGGGATATTCGAAAGTTACTTCTTGAACCTCCCTTTTTCCAAAGCTTACACTTTTGTACGGCATACTTCGTTCGGCACACTTCACCCATTCACTTTCGGAAACAACAGATCACTCCGCCGCTGCTCGCCAGACCAAGGGGACAGGTGAGTAAAGTCTTTTTGCGGGGTTAGGGTCAGACTGCTGGGAGGGATAGTTAGGGTCAGGCTGCGGGAGATGGTGGGTTACGGTCATGCTAGGGTTAGGCTGCCAGAAAGGAGGGTTAGGGTAGTGAGAGGGGAGGGTTAGGGTAAGAATTAGGGAAAGGAGTGGGGGACTTTTTTTTTTACACTTTTCGGAGCACCGAAAGCTCAGTGCTCACTGGATCGATTGCAATGCCTCCTTGAGGCATGTGCAATCAAAGTCCCAGCCAGTTTGCAAATGGCTGGGGAGGAATGGCCTATTTGAAAATCGGCTATTCGGAACGGAGCCCCTCACCTGTTCGGGAGAAGGGCTGGGAAATTAAAAGTATGGTACAAGCTAAGTTTCATACTGTGGAGAGTCACCCCGTTCCTCGATTTGACAGCATTATAAGCCCACGTTTATAACAGGAGAGGGGATGGGAAAAGAGATGCAGAAAGATAGGATGAGGTATACTAAGGAAAATGATGGGGACGAGGGAGGGGAGAAGGAAGTCAATGAGCTTCACAGAAGGCATAGCCTAAAACCTGGAGGAGTTTTGCTTAAGTGTGGGCTTTGTGAGTAGGGCTAATTATGCTGTCTATTATGGTGAGTTGTAAAACAAATAATTCCCACACTACTGGTACACCTGTGTCATGTTGGTAGTAAAATACTCTTTAAGGGATTACCTTATTGTACTCGAAGTTTGGACAGCGTTTCATTCAGTCTCCATGGTCTAGCACTGAAAGAGCTAAATATTGAGTGTAGCAGTGACAATAGTGGCCAGACCACAGGTAGGTGTAGATACTACTGAAGCACTATTACAGCCTTGTCAATAACTACGTTTTTTGTGGCGAGGAATGAAATGTTTAATTCTCACAAATATCTGAGTGTCTTTGATTTGCGTAACGATATTGCTGGATTCATATCTAAATTATACATTTTTGTCTATTTTTCACATGGTTTTTATATTCTTTGTAAAATGCAAATGTCTATTTAATGAACTTTAAATACCCTTCATATGACTATTTTTATCTGTTGTTTTTTCTGTTTGTTATTTTTAAGACTAAATATATCTATATTCTTTTTGTCACACATTGACTGTATTACAGTAAATTAAAACTTGGATTGTTTAAACTCTTTATTGTGTAATTGTGTGAGGTGCATTTTGCCTTAAGCAATAATTCAGCATGTGTATATGTAATTGGGGGTTTATGTTTTAGAGCCGACCAATTGGCCAGTGTGCAGAATGCTCAGAGAGGAGCACCTGGGGACAGGGCAGACTTTTGGAAAAATCGAGCTCAAAGAGCAGGAGCAAAGAAGAATGCCAAAAAGAGCCGTGAAGACTTAACTTCAATATCATGGACTAGCACGAAATTCCCTTCTTATGAAAGAGTTCTGCTGCGTGAAGGTACGAAAAGTGTGCGTGCATGCGTGTTTGTTGGACATAACATTTTAAAGAATCACACAAAAGAACCATTTATCAACCATAAAGAATAAAAGTGTGCACACTAACTAATGATCGGACCAAGCTCCCAGCCACGCTCCACCCTGATACGATTGGTACAGTGATGGTCTATCATGTAAAGCAGGTGGTCTGAATATTGGTAAGAAGCAATTCTGGACTGTTTTGTTAGCATTCAGACAAAAGGTGCTTCATACACATATTTCATATAAAGTGGCCGCTGCTTGCCTCTGGGAGCAGGTTCTTAAATAGTTAACTAATTTGAACTAAATAAACCTGCTTACATTTTTATTTGTTAAATGCTTTGGTTCTAGGCTGTGTGAGTAAGTAATCTGAGCAAATATATGTACTCGCTGCAGTCCAGTGTGACTGTAACAACATTTCTTCTGTTACCTGAACAATTAAAGGATGTATCTGCTTCCTTTATAGCAGAATGTCTTGATGCAGGTTCTCTTATTTCTTGGGGTAAGAGCCATACTTTCTATTGTTGCAGTCATGGAAAGCTAATGCAGAGTCAAAGAGAACTCTAGATCTAATTGTAAGGGTTTGCACAATTTAGGACCGTATCATAGCTCAAGTTATACAGAGAAATTCCCTTTTTTGTACTTTTAATACACCAAAAAGACACATCCTTATTTTTTTTCTTTTCCTCACAAAAAACCCATAAAACCATTTTTTTAAAATTGGTTGTCCTCCAATAAGCAGGAAGGGGAACAGAGGGTAGACAATACCTAACAACTTAAGCGTTTAGATATCAAGGCCAATAAATGACAGGACCTACCTCCACCTATAAAGACTGCCCGTCTAGAATATAGACCCTCTCAAACACCCTCTATTCTATTTGAATGAGGTGTAATTCATCCACACACACTGAAAGAACAGAAGCTGAGCCATCAACACAGTCCTTATAGGTGGAGGTGGGTCCTGTCAATTTATTGGCCTTGATATCTAAACACAAGTTATTAGGTATTGTCTACCCTCTGTTCCCCATCCTGCCTGTTGGAGCGGTGTGGGTCTCTGCTAAGAACGGTCCTATTTCTATAGGGCTGTTCTCTTCCAGCCAGTTTTGAACTGGATGGGATATCGATTGCTTATGCCTTGATGAGGCATAGCAATTGATCCGTGAAGCACAGAACACGGTCCTCCGAAAGCTAAGGCATATAATTACCCCAACCCTTCCCCTAATTCTAACCCTAACCCTCCCTTCTCCCTAGCCTGACCCTAATCCTCCCTTCTCCCTAGCCTAACATTAACCCTCCCTTCTCTCTAGCCTTACCCTAACCATCCTTCTCTATAGCCTAACCCTAAGACCATTCCTCCCCGCAGCCTGATCCTAACCCTCTCCTTCTATGGCCCTAACCCACCCTTCCTAAGAGCCTAACCCTAACACTAAAAGTCCTCAGAGAGGTTACTCACCTCTCCTGAGCTGTCAGTTGCAGGTCTGTGGCAGGTCCTGCGAAAATAAATGGGTAAGTATGCCAATCGGCACACTCACCTATTCATAAAAAAAAAATTCTAAGAAGTCTCCCTATTCGAAATAGAGACAGCCGAAAAGGTAGTTTAGTCTGTCTCTATTTCTGAAAGCAGCCCATTGTAGCGGGGACTGCAACCGTATCTAGAGGGCACATGTGCCATCCAGTCCATTCAACCCACTTACGCATCTTGCGTGCATAAGTGGGCTATCGTTGCAGTGTCTGGATCTGGTCCATTATGCACAGTGGCACAATGGATCTTAACCACTATACAATAATCCTATTTCTCAGTGGGTGAAGCAATGAATCTAAATTCATTCTACCAGATGATTGAGTGCATATTTGGTAATGTCTCTGATTCTTGCGTTTCCACTATTTTCTGTGTAATTGTCTTGTGGTTGCTTTTACATTCCTCATATGTGCACTCATCCATTCTATGCTGACAGAATGAATTGCAACCTATCCATACTCCAAAGAAATGACACTTATGACACCACAGATGGTCTGGGTTATGATCAAATGTGGATGGGATTTTTTATTGCAGTGTAAAGTACAATCTACAAATCCCTTAGCATCCATTGCTTAGATATCTGATTACATAAGAATCCGATATGAGAATCTGGTAACTAGTTGTGTAACGTTCCAATACACCAGTTATTATGGTTCAGTGAAGAGGAGTTGCAGTGAGTTGTATTCGGTATGTAATGTTAAGAAATTTCTTCTTTACTGAGCAAATAATTTGCAGAGAGTAATCTTGTTGGTTCACAGAAACAATCTCCTTACTACTCACAGAGATTCCGTCACAACAAAGATGAATTATTCACATAGGTTATACAGAAAATCAGCGTTGACAATCACATTTATATTACACTTGCATTTTAGTGACAAAACCAATATTAGCAATTCAACATCAATGGAATTGTTATTTCACTTAGAAATTTAGATAAAGAACTGCCATTTACTATTTGATAACAATTGGTATTTGACAATTATACCCTCAAGTTTAATTACACCATCCTAAAACATTCTAGCTTATCGGTTTAACAAATACAATTAAGACATCTCCATTTCCTATCTATTCTATTACAAAGTTTCTAAATGAACATTACCATACTTTAAGCTTGTGATATAAACAAACACATTAGCCCATATGCCTGAGGAAAAGCACCATCTAAGCATTCGTTTGGCATAATAAATGTTTTAAATATAACATTCTCCATATTTGCAACATTAAGTAGGGGGAAAAAAGATTTTCACTAGTAGAACAATTTAACTGTAGTCCATAAGATTTTCCTCTATGCTCAATCAATTGTGTCCCTGCTGTTCCACCTGCCTCTCCAGCTGCTCCTCTACTATTTCCCCAGCCAGCACCTATACTTCACAACTCCCACCGTTAACAGCTTGTCACTCTCCTCTCCGATACCTCCTTCAATATCCTTCTATCACCTCAGCTGTTCTCCTTCTCCGATCCTCTGCTACTTTCCACTTCAGCTCCATCTGTCTGCAGCTTGTAACTCTTCTCTCCGATACCTCCTCTGATACCCGTCTATCACCTCAGCTGTTCTCTTCAACTGATCCTCTGCTACACTTCGCTTCAGCTCCCCTCTGTCTGCAGCTTGCCACTCTCCTCTCTGATACCTCCGCTGAAGTTTCTCCGACACCTTAGCTGTACTCCTTGTCCACTTGTCTGCTGCTCACTGCCTCAGCTCTTTCCGACCGGGACCGCTTACTCTGCTTCTCCTCTCCTGGGTCCTCTAACACCGAACCACTATCTCCATCTCTTCCTTCTTTCTCTCCAGACCTCTCACTCTCCGGCCAATTTTCTGATCTACTCCTATCTCTTTTTCACCTCACCACAGGCTCCAACCTTTCTAGCACTTGCCTCACAACAACCAATGATCCCTCTCGCACCTAAACTCTCTCAAAACTTCCAGAGCTGCCTCATGCTATCTAGTGCGTCCTTTGTCAGCTGGTGGTAGCTTAGCAACCACCCTTGTGCCAACTCCACCATCCTCCGATTCCACCTTACACAAGCTGCACCCGGGTGACACAGACCGCAAGTGAACCACTCAGGACAGCCCCTGTGGGGCACTACAGTTGTATTATGGTCTTCTGTAAAACCATTTCTAGAAATCCATGTATGTTTGTTTGACTGTTCACCTATATCATAGAATATTGCTAGTAAGAAACTGAAGCTGGATGGTATTGGAAAAGAGGTTCCTTCAGTTTGAATAAATTAATTCCTTAAGTGTCTGCCTCTTGTGGTTTAACGCTATGCCGCACAGTTAAGCAATAAACTCCAGATGGATTTAAAAATAATGGATTTTACGGCGGGTAAATAAAAATCTCCTTTTTCCCTTTTTTATCTTCTTTCAAAATATTATTGCTTATCTAATATCTTCTTGTTACAGCTGGCTTTAAAAGACCGGTTGTGGTGTTTGGTCCAATCTCAGATGTGGCCATGGAGAAATTAGCAAATGATATGCCTGATCGATTTCAAATCGCAAGTAAGTTGTGTATGGTTTACAGGTGCAAGTCTGTTTTACCATTTTTTACCATTTATTCATTTTATTCTATTTCACTCTTCCAGAGACTGAGCCAAGAGATGCTGGCACTGACAAGTCAAATGGAGTAGTGAGACTGAATACTGTTAGACAAATTATTGAACAGGTAATTCATGACAACTTTTATAAAAAAAAAAAAATATATATATATATATATATATATAATGAAAAATGTAAATCTCAAAATCATTAAAGAAATATGTAAAAAGTAAAGATTGGGGAGGGGAATATATATACGTGCAGAATCATGTTGCAAATTTATAAAAAAAAAAAAAAATATATATATATATATATATGTGTATATATATCATTGTAAATGATTTCAATATAAATATATTTTATGTGGAAGAAACTTAGGGCCGGATTCACAGCCCTGGATGTATTGCACATATGTCCTTAATTTACCGATAACAGCTACTACGCATGCATAGTAACTATTTTACGTAATATATGTATCGTTTCGCATATGATAGATATGCGGTCTTTAAGACCGCATATACGTAACAAAACGATACGTAGATTACATAAAATGTTACTATGCATGCGTAGTAGCTATTATCGGTAAATTAAGGACGTATATGCCATACGTCCGGGGCTGTAAATCCGGCCCATAATGCCTAAAACTGTTGGTGTAGTGTCAAATGAAACTAGTCAGTGGTGCAGTGCATTGCAACAGTGTGTTATGTTAAAGGGAACTTCTGATACTGTAACAATTTGGCTTTACTAGTCAAAGACCACACCAGGTTCCAGTCTATCGGTGTCTGTTGTGGTGTGCAGGTGGTATTGTCAGATTTAGATTTAAACAACTAGGATCCTTTCTTCCTTATGCCACAATGCTTTCTTGGGAAAGATCATGGTTCCAGAAATCATCATAATTTAACTTACGGGGCCTAAAAAATAGTCTTGCTGACCACATATATCATCACTAATAGTCACCGTTTACCTATCTCAAAAAGGCAACTAGTAATTTGCCATGTTACAAAGCACATATTATCTTAAATTAGTTTTGTGAAAATAACAATGAGGACTGTGTATTATAATGGCTTTTATGGTCATTAGATCTAATCTAGTAGTAGATCGAAGAACTATTACGCTATTATATCAGCATGGAAAATACATTTTGCTGTTTACTCCATACTACTAAGCATTCATGCTCAGGTCCAATGTTAATTAGAAAAATGTTCCTAATAATGTGTGTTCAGCTGGTGGTACACAAATGGAAAATATATTACAATTAGTAAAGGGTCATTTATTTTTTAATGTCAGTGATGCAATTACTTAGTGTTTTTATTTGTTTATCAATCTTTTCTTAAGGATAAACATGCTCTTATGGATGTGACCCCTAAAGCAGTGGACCTGCTTAATTATACCCAGTGGTTCCCTATAGTTGTCTTGTTCAACCCAGACAGCAAGCAAGGAGTGAAAACTATGAGGCAGAGATTGTGTCCAACATCAAACAAAAGTTCCCGAAAGTTATATGACCAGGCAAATAAGCTGAAGAAAACCTGTGCCCATCTCATTACAGGTGAGCACAATATTTTTACCAATGTTTTAGAACAGGGGTTTAAAACAGAGTAACCGTAAAATATAGGATCATATCCCACAATCTGGATTCCACTTTTCGTTTTTGCCATGTCATCACTAGTAAGAGAGCTTAGGGTTGGGTATTTTTTTTGTAAATGAATACTGAATAATTTAATGCCTGTACATAAGTCTACAATCTCTATGCTCCCATTCGTCCGAATTCAGATCTAAACGCAGTTTGTAAATATGTGACATATCTATGTGCTTTATAACGTGCTGTCTACATTCTGTAGCTACGTGCTGTGTAACCCATATACTCCTTATCCACATTCGCCCGTACCTCCTAAATCCCTCCAGTTCTGGATAACAGTGCAAATGCACTCAATAGCGTAACTATGACCAAAGTTGTTCTGTAAATATGTCATTGATGTGGATAGCATGTAATTACGTAAAAATACGTTTGTCAGCATATTTGCACTTCACGATCATTCTCATATTTTAGCATCAAGTGCAGGCTAATAGGCTTAAATATGGTATGGACGTGGGTGGATTTTAATGTGAATGAACAATGTGTGCAGGCTAAGAGGTCATATAAAGTTTAGGGAGTCAGTGGAATAATGTGAATGCCCTCTGTAGTACAATGAATCATATTTGAATTTACTTATTTAAATATTTAGCACACAATAGCATATTTAGCAGGCAAGTAGATATGCCACCATTTACGCTGAGGTTTGAGTGGGTGCCATATGCATGCATATCAGGTCTGAGTATGCACACTTGAAAATCATGTAGAAATAAGTCATACCAGCTTACATGTGCACAGATCTGGGCCATTGTGGGTTTTATGTTGAAGGTTGCTTTGCTTTTTAATTAGCATTACCTTTGTAAAGGAAACATGTTCTTGGGAGAATTAAGATATGTATTGCATTCTTTGTTGGAAAGTGTTAAATTTGTTTGCCTTTCTCTACAGCCACTATTAATTTAAATTCTTCAAATGACAGCTGGTATGGAAGTTTGAAGGACATAATCAGAGATCAACAGACAGAAGCGGTCTGGGTGTCGGAAGGAAAAGTAAATTATTTTATTTTAAGGATTCTTATTATTTTTCATATTAAGTGTTAAAGACGATTGATCTTTTTTCAACCATAATCTAAATGCATAAAACTGGATGAGTGGCTGCTATAAAAAATTAGCATTAAAATCTTTTTTCTATTGTTTAGAATGTGTTCTACATTGAAGAACTCTACATTACCTTTTAATCCAGTTTACTATTCATAACATTGTTGTAGTATTTGATTACTTTAAAATTAGAAAATTAAAACTTTTTTGGGTTGATCTAATTCACAGCTAGATGGAACGGATGACGATGATGATCGCATGTCCTATCTAACTGCACTGGGAGCAGACTACTTGAGCTGTGACAGCCGATTGATTAGTGACTTTGAAGATACTGATGGTGAAGGAGGAGCATACACAGACAATGAGCTAGATGAACTTGCTGATGATTCCATTCCAGTTTCTGCTATTAGTCGATCATCAGAACCTGTGCGTCCAGAAGAGGTATGGTTGTATTGGCTGTAAAAAGAAAAGTATAAAATAAAGATGGAAAAGGATTTGTGATGGAGATGCAGTCTTTTTATTCTACTTCTCTTTGCAGTTAAAATATTACAGCGTTTCAAGTGCAATTCTGAAGTGTACAAATAAACTATATGTGGTTTAATTATATGTATTAATCAATGCTTTGTTGGCTACCAAATGTGTTCAAGTACAGTATATTTTTAATAATTTGACACTTCACTTGTGTTTTCACCACAATCCCAGCCCTCATCTGCATCTTTGCAGTTGCTGAATGTAGTCTGGGCGCTTTGGTATGTCCCTTTTTATTTGCAGTGTCCCCCAATAGGATTTCAGAGAACAGGGTTATTGCTCACTGTAAAATCCATTTCTCTGAGTCCATTGGGGGACACTGCACTTCCACCCCTTGTCCCTTTCAAGGGACTGTTCACATTAGTTTGTGTTTCACCTGTTTATGCCCTCTTTTTGAGCTGGTCAGATTATAAACACTCAGGTTGCGGCCCTGTGTGCATTGAACGCAATCCTCTCTAACCAGACTTCCGTCAAATGACACTTCAGCAAAATCCGACCTTTGGACCCAGTCTATAGTCTGTAACATGATTTTTTTTGCTGTCAGGAAATTTAATTATATTACATTAATTTTTTTACTTGAAAATCTGAGCATATTATTGTAAAGATAAAAAGGTAACTCATACAGTCACGCAGCAAGAATATAAATGCTGCCAGCGCCTCATCTATTTTATTTCCTTTGTCTCTTGTTTATATAGTTCCTACATTGTGCAATGCTCAGTTTTTAGCACAAGCCAATTAACAAGTTTATTTTCTGAGTTTTATGAGCTCCTAGTGGAAATTTGTACAAATATAGGGAGAACAAACACCGTGCTCTGTTCACAAAAAATAAAATAACCTTTTGTTCAATGTGCGACAGCAATGCTAACCACTGTGCTTCCAATTAACTCTGTCTTCCAACCAATACAAGTCCTTTGAAAACACACAAAAACTACTTCACTATTATTTTATCAAGGTTGATTGAATTAATTGCTCTTATCAACACATAATTATTGCTAAATCTTTCAAGTACCTAATTGTATGTCAATAATATTTAGTTCCTGGTGTTATTCTTTTTTTAGCCTATTGTAAAGCCAGTGGCAGAACCAAGAAGTCAAATGAAAAAAGCTGGTAGCAGAGAAGTCCTACGAGAACCCAGCCCGCCTCCAGCTTTTAAACCAGAGCCACCAAAGGTATCTAAAGTTAAAAGCATCAAATTTTAAAAGTAAACTGTGTTGTAATATGCAGTGATGATTTTTCCTGTTCTTGCTTGCTCTTCTGTTCATCCCTTTTGTTTGCTCTGAGTTATTTATTTTCCATTAAATGTTAATTACAGATAATGTGTATTTCTGAAAGATGTGCGTATCATATGGTAATTCAAATAAAAAATTAAAATTCTCCTTTATTCAGTGAAAACGGGGCTTATTGAATATCACCCTTAAGCTAGGTACACACAATACAATTTTAGGGCAGCTCACCCAATAATCAACCTGTACAGTGTGTATGCACGGACTAGCAGCAGATATTGGTCGCTTCTTGTGCGCTGCATCAGAGATTTGGTACCCAACAGAGTGCAATTGGTAAAAGAAATATCTATTGGTTTGTCTATCTTCTTTAAATATGATTTATTCTTCAGATGTTGAGTTTCATATAGCTCTGGCTTTAAAACCATACTTGTTTTACATAAAAACATGATACTTTTGAAAAATTTTACATCAATTTAAAAACTATTTGCATGTTTTGTTTACAGGTTAAAGTAGAAGGAAAAGATGAACTTTATGACTCTCCTCCCAGTTATGAAGTTAAACGGAGTAGTTCCAGTGTAGTTAGCAGTGAAACTTCTGGAGGGACCAGCAAAGCAATGCCTCCTCCCACTGCTGCTAAACCTGTGTTAAGTGCAAAACCCATATTGAAAGCTCCAGTGGCTGTTATGCCTTCTACAGGAATAGATGTTGATAATCTGGACAAGAGTGAATCAAATGCTCCAAAATCTGTATTGGGAAAAGTGAAAATATTTGAGAAAATGGACCACAGTGCGAGACAACAAAGAATACAAGAGCTTCATGAGGCACAAAATGCACGGGTAAGTAAAAATTATAATAAATAACGGTTTTACCAAGATGGGGGAGAACTGAAACCGATGAAACTATACAGTCTGTTGCATAAGTCTTTTCATGCAAACATGGTTATACACAAAATATAAAAAAAACATAAAAACCTGCCACCTATGCTGATATTTTTTCATGTTATGGCCATCAAACCTGGAATGATCATCCCCAAAAGTCACAAATGAGATTTTGAAAGATTAAATAAAATATATGGAAAATAAGGGCGCACAATTCTGGTGACATGTCAAAAAACCTTAAAATAAATTCTAGTAAGTGGATGAGAGAATAATGTTTAAATCCTTTCTGATACAGAATGTGCAGTTAGCACCAAACAGATGTGAAATAATGACAAAGCTCATACGATCGTGTCTTTTAAAAAACAGAATAGATAATCAGTAAACTCAGAGCTATTTCCCAACAAGATAAAAGTCCAAGTTAACCCCAAAGTATGAAGAGTCCAGACCTTAAGAGCATAAGTTCAAATCAATCCCATCTATAGTCACAGAAGGGCAGTTGCACAGTAAGGGAGACTCACAGTTCTAAAGTAGCTGCTTATGGAGATGCCGTTCTTTCTCACCACCGATACTGAAGTCAGATGGTGGTTTGGACCAATTGTAGTTTATATGATGGTCTTTATTTTAAAAGGCCATTGTACTACGGCTGAATGCATTTGCCGGCGGTATACATTTAAGAAAGCGGAGGTGAAATCGAAAACAGACTTCTGTTGAAAAATAAGTGTTTCAGCCCTACACTTAACTCTTTCCTAACCCTTACTTTCCCACAGCCTTACTCTAATTTTTTTTCAGCTTCAACAATAACTTTCCATGCCCACAGCCTAACCTTAACCTTCAATGCCTCTCAGCCTAACCCTCAATGCCCACCGCACTAACCCTAATCAACTTGGCTCAGAAAGTAGCTATGTTTAGCAGATTATTTTACAAGCTTTCTAAACAATTCATCTGGTGGCTGTATCCTGATCCTCTCAGACCGGCAACCACATCCCGTTTGGACCAGTTTGGTGTAAAATAGCTGTTTTTACCTTCTTATCATGCATTTGTCCATTCTATTCATTTGAAACTCTTTTTTTCTTTTCTTCAAATCTTAGGACTATCTTCATTTGCACACATTTTATTCTATTTTTAAGTTTTCATTACCTCTCTTTCAACTTCTTGTAATATCTCTAATTGTTTGCATCAGTTAATAAAAACATAATAAAATTTGATCCTATATCACCCTTTTCTTTTTTTGTGTGTGTGTTTTATTTTAGTTGGAGTTGGCACAGAAACTGCCTGATATTTATGCCGTACCTATAAAACCACCGAAACATGAACCAAATCGATCCCAGGCAGTGAGGTATGAGGTTTATTGTTATTTTTTAAACTTTAAAAGCAAACAAAAAATTGTTACAATTTACATCTAAGGAAAGAGAAAAATGCATATTGATTTGGAAAACCGATACTGTATAAAATATTATGCCTTATTAAATTTAATGCAGTAAAAAACTGAGGAAATAAAATATAATTGTTCTTAAAATGATACATCATTGCCTCTTTCAGAAACTGCTATGATGTTATTAATTACCTTTTTTTTCTATAAATACTTTATCTTGTGTTCCCGCTGCATGAAAATATGTACATGTTTGCTGATATATTACTGTATTTTATAAATAATATAAGTGAATATTAATATATTTGTAAATAATATACATATATAGTATTATCTATGACTTGTTATATGTTCTTACGGTTGTTGTTGTTATTATTATTATTATTATTATTATTAAGTCATTCAGAAAGAAAAATAAAGAAGACCATATATACAAAACTTTGGAAAATCCACTCTTCCCTGGTTACCAGGAGTTGACCTTTGCCAAAACTCCACTCCTCCCTGGTTACCAGGAGTTGACCTTTGCCAAAACACTATTAAAGCAGTTCCTAGAACTATGCATGAGAGGGGATTAGCGAGGCTTCTAGATTCCTTTTTTTACTGACAGCTTAGGGATAGTGACAGCTTTAAGCTGTGGCTGGTGCTAGGTTGTTTATACACAATGCTTAGCACTCAGAGGTTTTGAGTGTTGAGTGCTGTTTGTAAGCTGAAAGTGCTACTGTTATCCTATGCTGGCAAGCAGGCATGGTTGGATCCTAGAGACTAGGACACACCTGCTGCACATGTGTAGAACAGAGGCTGTTCACACAAGCTAACTGCATTTCACAACCAGTGTGGATTGTTGGATGGGGGCATAAGTTGCTCTCTCCTACCCAGAGTTCTAATGCCACTTTTGTATCTATATATTATATATAATAAACAATTGTACCAAGTGATTGTCAAATGTTGGTATTTTTAGTTATTTATTTTATAAACATAATAACTATTTTTTAAACATATTTGATCATATATATTTTTTTTCTCCCAAGTTCGCGACCTCCAGAGCCTCAAAAACCTCCAGGTTGGTCTTACCTTGATAAGGGAGGAAATTATGGGAGCGATGAAGAGGAAGCTGAATATCGACGCCAGTTGGCAGACCAATCAAAGCGTGGATTTTATGCACAGCCATCTAAATACAGGGATACTGAACTGTGAAGTGACCTGCTGTCCAAGGCGTCTACTTGTCAGCAATGTATAGTGAATTTGAAAGTGCATAAAGGAGAATTGATTCTTGTGTAATATGATGTTGCTGAACCTGCCTGTACATTGAGA
>WWET01003839.1:130962-156618 GCA_011038615.1 Limnodynastes dumerilii | reverse complement strand
ACACACATACACACACACATACACACACACATATATATGTGTATATATATATATTATGTGTGTGTATGTATGTATATATGTGTGTGTGTGTGTGTATGTGTGTATATATATATGTATAGTTAGTGTGTAACATTAAAAAAAAGCAAATATAGATAAGTATGTTGTCAAATTTTACTTAAGTACAACACTGCTCTCCTTTCTGCCCATTCCCAAATCTCTTCTCACCATCTGAAATGTTCTATACATTACAGTGTTATTGATGATGAAGTACAGATCCTAGAGGGGGCAGATACATCCTTACATGAAAAAATAGTTCTTGAGAAGACTAATGTGCCAGAGCAGAGAAAGTTTGGGAAAATGAAACTGCTGCAGTTCTCTGAAAATTATCGGCCAGCATACTGGGGCACGTGGAACAGATCAAGCTCAGTGATTTGTCCTCGTAATCCATGGGCACAGGACACTGTAAGTACTTTTGTATAAGAATTTGTTATAGATGTACAAATCCTAGTGACTTGGCTTCTTGTATGATGATTCGTGCTTGCTATAAGAACATGTGGCCTCTTCGGCAGCAGTGCTGTAATTGGACAGAGAAATGTATCTTTACATTTAGAGCTAGATTTACTAAACAGCTGAAGAGGAAAGTGGAGATGCTGCCCATAGCATCCAATCAGATTCTAACTTGTTCCTATTACATACTAGAGAATGTCAGCTGGAATTTGGGTAACATTTAGACTTTTCCACAATTAAATAAATTTAACCTTAGTGTTGCTCAAAATGGTTGTTGCACAAATCAATAGGCCATTTGACAGATGCACATAAGGCAGGTAGTCTACATAAAGATAGAAAAATGTCCTAAATTACATCAAGGGGGAGCTTTAGACTATGGCTTGACAAATCCGTGTGTGTGTGTCTATGTATATCTATATATATCTATAACAGGCAGTTTTATACGGACAATCTTGTGGTAAAGAAAAAAAAAAATACACACGTGCAGCTTTTGAGCCTAGGCAGGCACTCACACCACTAGGACAGTCAGGACACAAACCATCAATACATTCAAAAGATTAAATAATAATCCACAAAAATAGCACATGCAGGAAAATGTTTCACCATTGAGACCAAGTACTACAAACATACCGTATATACTCGAATATAAGCCTAGGCACCTAATTTTAACACAAAAACCTGGGAAACTTATTGACTCGAGTATAAGCCTAGGTTGGGAAATGCAGCAGCTACTGGTAAATTTCAAAATAAAAATAATAAAATAAAAATAATAATAAAAATAAAATGTCATTAATTGTATCATCGTGTAACCAGCACCCAGTATCCAGTGTGCCCCCTCTGTGTCCTGCCAGTCTCTGCCCCTTCCCAGCCTGGTTGAAACATTGAACTTACCTCATGGTTTCTCCTTAATGCCTGCCTCCATATCTGCCCCTTAATGCCTGCCTCCATATCTGCCCCTTAATGCCTGCCTCCATATTTGCCCCTTAATGCCTGCCTCCATATCTGCGGTTAAGGAGAATAGGAGACAGGAATAGCATAAAATATCCCCATGTGGCTTGGCAATACAGAGGGGTTGAAGATAGCAGGAGCTTCTCAACAGCCGCTTTTTTTTTTTTTTTAATGGTGAAATGCCCAGCTCCAAGTGCCTTATTCTAATTCATGGTTGAATTGTACCCTAGATGTCCTCAGAATATAAAGGATTTAATGGCGAGAAATATAAATCAGGAAATTATTTTAATCGGAGCATGCCTTTATTTATTTTTATCCTCCACTATTTTCGCTCTATGGTAACTTGGTTCCTGTGGCTAGAATTAAAAACACTGACCTTTCACTCCTCCCTGCCTTTTCACCCTGTGCTTTCTTTACTCTGTGCCCCCTCCCCCCTCCTATTATTGTACTCTTTCTTCCTTTCTTTCTACTCCCTCTTTCTGTTTTATTGAATAAAGGAAAAAGTTATGAAGGATACAGAGCAAAAAAATAATAATTACATAATCTTAGATGCAAGGAAGTCCCAACAAAATTTTGAGGATTAGAATGAGATGAATAAAAGCACACAGCAAGTGTCTTAAGAAAAATTTTCCCCTGTCTTCTTGAAATCAGGAATAATACTTTGTCTTGTGTCTATTAAAGCAAGCTTCAAGCTTTACATAGATTCTCATTTACTGTTCAGTATGGTTACAAATGCAAATAGTGATTCTCGCTAATTCAAGAAAACCTTTTATTTTTATTTTGCTAGTATTTTCTTAATTAGATTTTTTTTTAATGATTAAAATTATCAAACGTTAAGAGTGTCTTTGTAATCTAAATCTAGCCATCTTCACTTAGTCATTGTTTATCTATGCATTTTGTGAAAAGCAAAATTTTCATTAGATAAATTAGCTGCACTGATGATTTGCACTTTGTAGAATAATCTTAAAGTATATCTTGGGTTCTATTATGTTCCACCAGCAATAGTCTTCATACTGTATGTGTGTTAAATGTAATTTTAACCCTGGCTATTGGAGAGGAAAAGAGTAAACTATGTGAAGATGTCCTTTTTTGTTCAACATGTCATTTCTGCAACATTTTTATGAAAATTCTTTGGAATATGACATAAATATGTGGTAAATGTGATTCTTGGGATAGAAAGTCTGGTTATTTTGGATTTTACAACTTTGTTATTGTGTTTGATAGTGTAAATAATAATTTTGTTTTCTTCTCCTGTCCAAAAGCTATTGGACTATGAATTAGACAGTGATGAGGAATGGGAAGAAGAAGAACCAGGAGAATCGTTATCACATAGTGAGGGGGTGAGTATTGGATGTGAATTTACTTATTTTTTTATTTTATTTTTTGTTTTGTTTTTCATTGTTATTGAAATTCTCTGTTAACTCTAAGCCTAACTCTAATATCTCTAATATTAATTCTTCTTGCAGCCTAACCTTAACCTTCTATGTCCTGCAGCATAAACCTAACCTTATCCATTTACCAGCCTACCCCTAACCCTCCCTGTCCCTCAGCGTAACCTTAAACTTCTCCCTCTAGAGGCCTATCCATAAGCTTTTCTTTCAAGCAGCCTAACCTTAACTACTGCCTGCTGGAGAAAGTACAATTAGCTATTAGGAAGGGTACTTTGTTGATTTAGGGCCGTTCACTAGAGTACCCGTTTCCAATAGGAATATCTGCATGATTTTGGCTCTTATATAGCCGTACTCAGAGAGCGTGTTGCTGGCTGTCCCTGTGGTTTCAGTGAGCAAGGTATTAATTGCCATGGGGGGACTTCCCCTGTAAAAAAAAAACTGCAGTGTACATGGCAACTGTATGTGCAGAATTACTGTACTGTATCTCCTGTAGTCATTCTTTAAGTAAAATCAGTAATAAACTATTGAAGTTTAAATAAAACTTTCCTATATTAACATTTTATATTGGTATATTTTTTTTATCCTTTTTGGGGTTTTTTTGTAGTTTTTTTTTTTTTTATATTTTTTTTATAATTTGAGAAACTTTGACTAAATGAATGTAACTTTAGCCTACGAAATAAGGTGTAATGGATATCCATATCTATTGATGAGTACGTAAGATATCCATCTTCCATTACGGTATGATCCAATTCCAGACTTCTGTAGTGCAAGCAGTTTCTATTCTGTGAGTGGAATATGCGCATGCTGTACATGTTTTTTGGCTTTGAATCCAGCTTTTGTATTTGAAGTCTTTCAGATGGAAAGGGTAGGCTGCAGATGTCACTTACACTAATGGGAGGGAAAGGTATAGGTACATACTAAAGACATTTTACATCAAACGGTTATTTTTTTTTTTTCACTTAAATATTTTCTACACGACAAAGTCCTGTTTCATTTATACACACTACATATGATAGCAAAAGCTCTGTGTGGTATCTGTTTTGCTGATGATTCCTTCTGAATGCTAAAATTGTAAATTGTAAAAGATGTGAATAATATCTTGTACTTTACATCAGTCCAGCATGATCGCTACATAGTAGACACTTAAGCAGTATTGTTCCATGCACTTATTTCTTGTGTGATTGGAATGGTAACTGTTAAAAAATCTTCCTGTTTGTACACATATTTACACAGATTGGCCCATACTATCGTTTGCCTGCATTACGTAGATGCCAACTGGGATCAAAATAAACAGAATAGTGCTTCTAGCTGCACCGAGTCCAATGGTGCGTAAGTGCAACAGCTGTGTGAAAAGGGTCTTGTCCACCCTTTTTAAAACAACAAAATAATAAGGAAAACGCAGTGCTAATAAAGTAAGAAATGTAGATCACCACTGTTGATATAAAAGTGAGCAGCTGTATAAAATCACAACTCTTTAATTTAGAAGCTAAAAAAGTGTTTAGCACACACACACACACACACACACACACACACACACACACACACACCGGTATTAATAATCAACAAATATAAAAATAAAATACATAGCCACATGTATAAATGCAGAATATCAGCTGATGCTATTGCAACAATGAAAACAGTAAGCAATCTAAACAGTCTATGTAGAGGGTTCCATGTAAAATAAGCAACTTTGAAAAGAAACGATAGTGATCCAACAATGTTGCCAATAGGAGCTAATCGAGGTAAAGTGTTAGGAACAAAAGTGTCCCAAGAGGCACGGTAGAATGGGAAAAACCAAAGTACCTTTCACTGTATCCTCGGACCTTCTGAAAGCCATAAATATAGGTGCATTAGCTACAAATGGCAGGCAGTTGTAGATTTGCTGAGATCCAGACAGGTTGCTTGTGATATTAGGGTACCCAATGCAGCAGACATCCGATCCAAGCAGACAATAGGAGTAAATGTAAGTTACCCTCAGACTTCTATCCAGGGCAACAAAGAGGGATGGCTATACAGACTTTCTACAATAATATATTGAACGACTTTAGGAAAATCTGTTTAGCATTCCAGGACTTTAAAATGTAGGAACTTAACTAACTGGGAATTAAGTTTTTAGGAATCTATAAAAAGATGACATCGGCTTCATTCGAGCAGCCAACAAAGAGGGGAGTGTGGTTATTATGGACAGTGCTAACTACCATAAGGGAGCCTATAGACAAATATAGTATGACACATGTTATACTCTTTAAAGTGACCCTACAAACATCTATAAATAGGAACTTAGAAGTCATCTATTATGGGCTCTGGCAGAGCCCCGATAACCAAAGAAGTTTACCACTGTTTGCTCGCTGCATGTCCCATTATCCCTGTATTTTATCACCTTCCGAAAATACAAAAATCTTTGTTCACTGCCGGGGCGTCCTATAATTTCAGTCATTGGTTCATTGACTTCCAACCTTTTGGCCTATGTGGATTTCTATTTACAGAAATATTTGGTTTACTATGGTCCTATGTTAGACAATGCATATTCTAAATTTGATTCATAATATTATATGGAAACCAGGTTATGCTTTTCTTACTTTAGACATTCAAGCTTTGTACACATATATTCCACATGGCAATGCGTTGAAACTGACAATTACTTATCACAAGATCCAGATATTAGTAATACTGAGAAAAAATGTATCCTTGATTCAATTTATTTTATATTGACTCTCAATTATGTTTTGTATGGTGATTCTTTATTTTTACAAACACTTGACACTACAATGGACACCAGGATTGCTCCTAGCTTCATAAACCTGGGTGTATTTGAAGATCATATGATTTGTCAAGGCCCATATGGAGCAAACCTGGTGCCTGATTTGTGTTATATTGATTATCTCATTATTTGGGAAGGGGGTCTTGAATTTGCTGCGCAACTTCTTAATCACCTTTTAATGATGATTATAATTTAAAATTCACTTACACTTTTGATTATATTACAGAGAACTTCTTGAATGTCACCCTATCTGCCAGTGATAAGAAAATTATAAAAAAAAGCTATTGAAAACTCTCAGATGCCTGCAGTTATCTTCATTACCGTTGTGTGTACTTTCCTCCCTGGATAATTCATACCCCCCAAGGTCAACTTAATCAACGTATAAGAAATTGTGAGGATGATAATGAATTCTCCTCTCAAGCAAATATTGGGATTGAAACTTTTAGAGACTGACTATCCCAAGGAACTCCTACAAGAAGCCTTGTAAAGTACTTCTCAATTAAATAGATTAGCACTTTTAATTCAGAAAAATAAGACAGACTTCTGAGAGTTACACAGAGAACAAGAGAACAATATTAATTTTGTTACAAAATACAATAAAAAATCTAGACAAATTGGCAATACCCTAAAAATTATTTTCATTGGTTAAAACAAGATCAAGTTTTAGTACCTTTTGATAGGAGAAAAACCACGTATTATCTATAAAAAGAATAAAAATCTAGGAAACATTTTGGCCCCTAGTAAGATTAAAGTTGACCATGAATCTCGTGTGAATAAAAACAAAATATCAATGGTAAACTTATTAAGACATCGGGTTGCTTTAAATGTAAAAGTAAGCTTTGTTTAACATGGAGCTACCATAATATATGCTCCCATGTTACTAATATTCCTATTTCCATTCAAGATCTATAGGTTGTGATATTACCAGTGTTACATACATGCTGCAGTGCTCTTGTGCACTGCGGTACATGGGTGGAAACACCAGAAAACTTAAGGATCGTTTCAGGGCGCATCATAGATATATTATCAAGGGTGTTACAACCCATACTTTGTATAAACATTTTTCTAAGTGTTATGGCAAAGATTCCAAATTTGTTTGTGGGATTGAGCATATTTCATTAACAGGTAGGAGTTATACCAATATGAGGCATTTTGGAAATTTAAACTCCAAACCCTCTACCCAGAGCATTTGAATGATAATACAGAATTTTGAGACACTGGATATTAATATAGTTTTGTAGTTTTCAATTACCCTCCTTCATAGAGAAAGTTCTGTCTCTTTAAGAGCTTTTATATAATATCCATATCTCTTTACACCTATTTCAACGCTAAAATCTTAGTATGTTATTTAAATCTATTATAATATTGAAAATGAACTTAAATGTTAGTGATATACTTTTGAATTGAATATATTTACTGAATCTAGAATTATGGTCAATGGATTGTAAATATAATATATATTTATATTGCTTTTGCTAATATTATTGTTTATATTTTATGGTTGCAATAACAAAAACAAGCAACTTATTTATATTTCAAATATAATGAATTGTGTGCACTATAAAAAAAACAACAGTTCACAGATGAGGATAGTATTTGTTTTAATATGAATAACAAAGAATGGTTATTTTTTTTATTTTAAAAACCTTTTGGATTACGTATGATGGAAATAGCTCTAACCAAGCCTTCTAATTAATTTCTTGTCAGCTGCTTGTTTGGGATTTAGGACCGCACATATGTGCAGACCACGGTCTGTTTTAATAAATTCTTGAGACTGAAATGAAACGTGTCAGTAGTACTATATTTGTTTTATACAGAACAGATAACTCCTATTTGTTCAATGGACACCTACACTTAGGGTGACCTGATACCTTCGCTTCGGGTGGCCTCTGTTGATCTAGATATACTGTATGTCTGCTGCATTGGGTACCCTAGTATCGCAAGTGACCTGTCCGGATCTCAGCCACTCTACAACCACCTGTCATTTGCAGCTAATGCGCATGTACTTTTGTTTTTTCCCCATTCAACCGTGCCTCTTGGTACACTAGTGTTCATAACACTATCTTTCGGATTAGCTCCTAGTGGCAACATTTTTTTGATTATTATGGTTTGTTTTCAAGGTAGCTTGTTTTACATAGGACCTGGAGGGTCTAAACTTTGTTTCGATTGTTCACTGTTACCATCATTTCAGTATTCATCAGCTGATATACTGAAATTTATATATGCAGTTATGTATTTTTTTTTATTGATTATTACATGTACAAAACACTTTTTTAGCTTCTAAATTAGAGTTGGTTTTATACAGTTGCTCAGTTTTGTTCATTTCAGCTATGGTGATCTACATTTCTTACTTTATTAGCCCTGTGTTTTCTTGTACGGGCTAAACTGTGAGTTGGCTGAACTCAAACAAGTCCCATGCATATATATCTAGCAATTTTTGCATTAACTATGGTGGTCAATGATTATCACTTTTAGTTCTAGGTTTTACTAATTCTACTTCCTGAAATGAAAATTATCCTGGATCATGAACTATACTTGATTATACACTCTTCCTACAGCTATTATAGTCCTTTTAGTATTCATATTGCATTTTCTGGATCCAGTACATATACCACAAACCTTATAGCATCTACTCTTCTCTATGCAACTTTAAAAAAGTAATCTAGTATTTCAGTGTTAACACTGCAAGACATGCAAACTTTCATTTAGTTATTCTCATACTGATGGAATAAACTATATATGCAGCAAGTTGTTTTAATGATGCTCTTCGCTTAGACTGATCAAAAATAAGTGAACGTATACACATCAATAAAACCAAGAAAAAATGTATTCATTAACAGGTTTTTATATAGCGCCATCAGATTACGTAGTGCTTTACAATTTTAACAATCATTATAATAGGACTGGTTGGTAACAGACATAGAGAGGGGGTAAGAGGGCCCTGCCACAGGCTTACACTCTATAGGATATTAGGGATTGATATATAAGGGAAAGTGCTATATAATCACACAACGGACCAGCCAGCTTGCATGGTAACCAATGTAGAGACTGACAGAGTGGAGAAGCTCTTGAAGAGTGTTTGGCAAGGAAAATCAGTCTCGCTGCTGCATGTAATATAGACTGTAGTGGGGTAATTCTATAATGTGAGAGTCCAATAAGGAGATGATTAGTGCATAAATGAGTTTTTGCAGTGTCTTGTGTGAGATATTTGCGTATTCTGGAAATCTTTTTTACCTGTATGTAGCAGGATTTAGAGACAGATTGTATGTGGGGAACAAAGGACAGCTCAAAGTCAAGGGTAACACCTGAGCACTGAGCTTTAAGAGTAGGGATTATTTCAGTGTTGTCGACAGAGAGAGAGAGGCCAGGTAGGTAGCTTTTATTCACAGGCGGAAATATTATTAGTTCAGTTTTATATAGATTAGGTTTGATATGACGGGAGGACATACAAGAAGAAATGGCAGAGAGGCAATCTGTGAAACGGGCCAACACAGTAGGTGAGAGATCAGTGGTGGGTAGATTTGTGTGTCTCATGCATAGAGATGATACTGAAATCCAAATAACTTTATTAGCTCTCCAAGGAAAGTTGTATAAATAGAGAATAGTAATGGACCCAAATGCAAAGTGAGGCTAACTAAAATATTTCTACATGCAGGGGAAAAACTTTTGCTTTTGTGTGTTGCATGCAAATACAGCTTTCATTTTAAACAGTAATTTAATTAGGAGTGTGTAGCATTGACTTTAGTCTTATTCAGTTTGCAAGGTTTCATGTAGCCCCCCCTGTGGTTCCAAGTTTTAATGCAATTTTAGATTTCCACCTGTTTTGCTCTTACACTCAACTCTGAAGTAGCTTGTAATTTACGCTTCACAGTATGATTTTCTTATGAGCACTTACTAACTTCTCCCAATACTGATTTCAGTACTTTATGTGGACCATCTTAACTTTCTTTCCTATCTCTGTGCCTTCCTTTATCTTCTAGGATGAGGATGATGATGATCCTAAGGAAGATGATGATGAAGATGATGATGGTTTTTTTGTACCTCATGGTTACTTATCAGAGGATGAAGGTGGGGTATCCGACGAGGTGAGAGCTTTACCTTATTAACATAACTGTTAAATTAAGCTTGGAAACTCACACAACCTTTATTTGTATACCTTTACTACTATATAGGTGACAGAAAATGTGCATTATATGAAAAATGAAACTTTTTTCTTTCCTTCCTCAAGTTTTACACAGTATAACTTTTATTTATAGACTTATATCCTTGTGTCTTAGGAATGCAGAAACCCAGAAAATCAGAAGGTACGCCAAAAATTAAAGGCAAAGGAGTGGGATGAATTGCAATCCAAAGGAAAGAAAATAAATATTCTGAAGCCATTAGTGATTGGATGTGTATGGCTTGGCAACACTACGACAGATTTCCAGTTCCTCCAGAAATATGCTGCATGTTTTTTAGCTACAGCTGTTAATGAGGAGGAAGTTATTCAAGAGATTAATAAGAGCCTTGAAGATAAAGAAAGTGAGTAATGTTACCATTGTAATAGTTTTTACTTTAAATCCAACAGATGTTTATAACACCATCTGTGGTTATTGACCTTTGTTTATCAATGCATTGGCATCAAGCTATATTGTCCTAGTTATTGCGTGTTTGTATTTACTAATTTATTTATATTTGTATTCGGTTTAATTTTAAATAGTTTCCTCAATTGCCGTTGTGATGAAAGTAAAAACATAAACATTTCTTCACTGAGTGCTGCACTGGCAACACTGAGGTATACAAAAAGTGTTCAGGTGCTCTGGCAAATAAAACTGACGCCACGTTACAGGCAGGGAGATCAGTGTTCTTTAACTCTCTGCCTGCAGCTTATTGATGAGTGAGCTTTCGCCCTATACCTGCAACCTCTACATGTAGGTAGGTCTCTGTATCTTCACCCGGTTCTAGAGCTCCAGCCTTTGTTTGCAGTCTGCATACGTTTGTCTCTCTGTAACATCTTTGTTGTTGAGCTTTTCATCTCCCTTTATCTCAGTTTTACTATTTAACTCCTTACAAACGAATCTGACTAATTTATTCTGTTTTGTCAGTAACCCATACACAATTCTACCTGTTATTGAGCTGTCTTAGCTACTCTCCTCATTTAGGATACAGTGCACGTGATTGCCGGCTAGTGTGTTTTAAACCTCTGGACTTACTGCTCTCTTTCGTTGTCAGCAAAGTAAGTTCGCTAGTTGCCCAGCAGGAGATGAGACAAACAGGATGTGTCTTCACTGGGAGTAAATTATATAAACTTAACAGTTTTGTTCTGAAGTACTTTTTTTTTTGTCTCTCGAACTTTTCAGGTGTTAGGCTGTGTACAAAGCAACTAAATAATGACTGGGGAGATATATGCGGGGACATAGCTTTGAAGATCTGATTTCTCACCTATGTACATATAGCATGCACTCCAGTAGTACCACGTGTGCAGCAGACAGTAGTGCCATGATTGTCTAGGTACAATCCCCAGTTGGCATTTTATCCAATATGCTCACAGATTCAGGAAACCAGCCGCCAGAGAAAACACTGGCAAAATTACCCAGATTCCTTAAGTCCACATGAAGACCAAAACCTAAACGTATAAACGAGTTAGACACACATTCCGTAGGCAAAAAAAACTTGCAGTTTAACATGTTTGATTAAGGTTTCCTACATTAACACAAAATCAGAGGTTTTTGAAAATTTACCACTCAAACTCTATAAAAAGCAAAATGAAAAGACAACATTAAGGCTGGAGCATTAATGGATGTGTTCCTTAAGCAATACAGACATGGTATACCATCACATCCTGTGGTTAACTGCAGATTCAGCACTATCATGGAGTAAGATTACAGTCACTTACAAAATGGTGGAGCTGATTCACAGCAGTATTTAATTACACACATTGGCAAATCTACTGTAAAATCTACTGTAGGTACAGGGGCTGTCATTCAGGGTTGGGGAAGCCCTTGAGGCAGTCACCCTTTCTAAACCCACAGTGCTTAAAGACTGTCCAATTGGGGAATCAGGATGTATTGGCTGCATTACCAGGCCCCTGCCAAAGTTAAGTATGGAACCCAGAGATGCAAACATCCACACTTTAATACACACATGCCTTCTATGCATTTAAAATCTGAGAAACTACTTGAACAAAAATAAGCCCAGTATGCTCAGTCCTGATTATTAAATAAAATGCTATTTATAAATGTCTGTAAAGGTGAAGCTACACATACAGACTTCATGTTGCTATCATACCTAATAATCTACAGAACATTTAATTTTCACCAATTTGTCTATTTTATTTTCCTTTTCACCTGATGGCAGCATAGACCTTGGGTAGTACCCTCTGAGCGGGAGCCAATACAGGTAAGAAGAAAGACACCCACTTCTGCATAAATAGGCCCCTCCTCCGCTATGTGATGTCTTATTTTTTTCCTGTGGATAGGAGTCAGAGAGGTTTTTAATTCTTTAGACTCACCCAGCAAGCGGCCAATGCCGCGATATTCAGGCTCAGTCCTGGAAGCCTCCCGGTCCGCATTGTGCCAGCGGCGGGGAGATGAGGTGGAGTGACCGGCCATGCATGCTCACTATGTTGAGCAAAGTTACATCGCTTCTCTAGTGGTGCAGCGTGGCAAGACTTCTGGTTTTTAAACCTGGGAGAAACAGGATGCTAGACGCTACTTCCTGGTGATAGAGCACCATAAACTTCGGACGGCGGCCATTTTGGGATGGCCTGAGAATTCTATATACAGCTATTAAGTTGTATTATCCCTCTACATTATTTTATTTGAAGTTTGGCGCCCTCTAGCCTATTTAAAGGGCTTTTACAATCACATGCATGTGGATTACAAGCAAAGGTCAGAGACTTATGCAGCATTCCACTATTATGGAAGTAAAACGGTCACAGATGAAATCTGGGTGAGTCAGTCACTTAGTAGTCTTTAGTATCTTCTCTCTTTCTAGTATTTTGCTTCTCTTAGACATATTTAATTACTATTCCAGATCAGAAACCAGTAAGGATAGGATGTCTTCCTCATCCAGAGACAAACAAAAGAAATTAAAATTATCTGTATGCGTGTTATGCAAAACATCATTACCAGAAGATACTGAAGGATCTACATGTGCTCAGTGTATCTTAAAGCAACAGCATGTGCCTACGGCCCAAGTGGCGGATATAGTTAATTTGATCAAATCTACCTTAACTGAAAATTTTGTCACTAAAGATGACTTAATGCAAGCTCTTTCACTCAAGCGGCCAAGATTATCAGTGTCTGAGGCGTCAGATGTTTCTGAAGTAGAGGAAGGAATGTATCTGCCAGGAGATATATCCAAGGTGGAATCAGCAGCCTCAAGAGAGGAAGATTCGATGAGTCCAGTTTTAGTTGAGAATTTATTAAAACTAATAGATAAAACTCTCAATATTCAAGAAGCAAAAGAGGATATCCAACTTAAAGAATTAATTTTTAAGGAGCACAAAAAGAAAGCCAGAGTATTTCCAGTGTCTCAGGCTATTAAAGACCTCGTAGCGGAGGAATGGAAGCATTCTGATAAGAAGGTATTGTCCCACAAAACAGCCAAGATATACCCTTTTGCTACTGAAGATACAAATAGATGGGAGGATACACCTAGAATAGATGCAGCAATCTCTAGGGTTTTAAAGAAAACATTACCTTTAGAAGATGCCAATGCATTTAAGGACGCTATGGACCGCAGGATGGAGGTCTTACTAAAGAAACAATATACAACTTTGGGATCAGATTTAAGACCAGCAATTTCTACAGCTGTTACTTCCAGAGTTCTACGTGTTTGGAGAAATGAGTTAGAAAAAGGTCTTGCAGATGGTGTCAAAAGAAGCGAACTATCCAAGATAGTCCAGGATATGCAGCTGGCCACGGAATTTATCTGCGAAGCCTCTATGGACTCAATTAAACTGGCATCTAGAGCCATGGCCACAGCAGTTTCCACCAGAAGGGCGCTTTGGTTAAAACCATGGACTGCAGATGCCCAATCTAAATCCAGACTTTTAGCCTTACCTTTTTCAGGAGATTATCTATTCGGCACCAAGTTGGACGATATTATTTCCAAAATTTCTGGAGGCAAATCAGCTTGGTTACCTCAAGTTCAAAGCTTTACCATTTGGTCTGTCTACGTCTTCAAGGACTTTTACAAAAGTTTTGATCCCTGTTTTAGCCATTCTCCGATCAGAAGGAATCCTCATTTGGCCATACTTGGATGACATCCTAGTGGCAGCTGATACTCCAGAGATATCGGTAAGACACACAGTTGTTCAGGTGTTACAACACTTTGGGTGGATTCTGAACTTGGAAAAATCTCACCTAACGCCCTCTCAAAGACTCAAATACTTAGATATGATTTTGGACACTGTACAAGAAAAAGTTTTTTTTGCCCCCAGAAAAAGTCCATCTTCTCAGAAACAGGGTGTTACAAACCAGGATGCAACCCTGGGTGTCAGTGGGGGACTGCATGGAATTATTAGGTTTTATGTCTTCCACCATAGAAGCTGTGCCTTGGGCCAAGCTACATATGAGGGCCATACAGTCAGTTCCTAGATCAATGGAACAGAGATCCAAAAGCGAAGGATCAGTTAATTTCTTTATCTCCTGCAGTAAGACAGGAGTTATTATGGTGGACAAACATAAAAAATTTGGAGAGTGGAATGAAATGCAGACATCAAAATCCTATAGTTATTACCACCGATGTAAGCACCAGGGGATGGGGTGCAATATGTCAATCTCATATAGCGCAAGGAACCTGGGACGATCAAATGTGTCTGTCATTCCAACTTGAGAATTAAGGGCTGTGATGGAAGCATGTTTAATATTTCAACCCTTTATATCACAGAGACCTGTTCTTGTCAAGACGGACAACAAGGCGGTAGTTGCCTACATCAACCGGCAGGGAGGAACCAAGAGCAAGAACCTGATGTCGGAGGCCAAGACATTACTCCTATGGGTGGAAAAGGAATTGACCGACTTTTCAGCAGTATACATAGCCGGCAGTATCAACACCATAGCAGACAGTTTAAGTAGTCAGGATGTGCTACCAGGAGAATGGGAGCTCAACCAGGACACTTTCACCATGATAGCGGCCAGGTGGGGATGGCCGGATGTAGACATTATGGCAACGACAAACAACAGAAAGGTGACACAATTCTATTCAAGATTCCGGGAGAGAGTCCGAAGCATTAGACGCCCTGTCAGTAGACTGGCACTTTGTATGTGTTTCCTCCTGTGCCCATGTTCCAGAGAGTCCTGAACAAAATCATAGCCAGCCAAGTACCATGTATTGCAATTCTACCATTTTGGCCAAGGAGACCCTGGTTTCCACAAGTTCTCAACTTAGCCATAAGGGGTCCATGGCATCGTCAACCCTTTCCAGGGATTCTCAGCCAGGGACCGGTAAATCATCCGACTCCGGAAGATTTAAAGTTGACGTCGTGGCTGCTGAAGTCGCCAGTCTCTAGAAACAAGAATTTTCTTCAAAGGTAATTCAAACACTTATTAAGGCTAGAAAACCGGTTACATCTAAAATATACCACAGAGTGTGGAACATTTATCAAACTTGGTGTGCAGATAACAATTATCTTCCTATACCAGCTTCTATTGAAAAGGTTCTGGAATTTCTTCAAGATGGTCTCGATAAGGGGTTGGCAGTTAGTACCATCAAGGTACACATATCAGCACTTAGTGCAGTATTAGATTTAGATTTAGCCAGTGATAGATATATCAGACAATTCAGTCAAGCAATGATGAGACTCAAACCGTTAAGAAAACAACCTATTCCAAAGTGGGACCTTAATTTAGTTCTTAATGCCTTAACGGAACATCCTTTTGAGCCTATGGAAGACATATCACTCCTTCACAATCAAGCCGGACTTCATCAAGATCTTGGGAGTTTGGTTTGGTGGAGATGATGCGGCCCTGAAGTGTTGGGATGAAAGACTTGCGACAGTTCGACAGAAACTTGGACTGTGGAGCCTCAGAGACCTTACCATCGAAGGGAAAGCACTGGTGCTGCGCAACGAGATCCTTCCCGTTCTGCAGTACACGGCCCAAGCTTGGCCTCCTTTTGCTGCGGTCTGCAAGACCATCACAAGAACAGTCTTCCACTTCATCTGGGGCTCTAAAATGGACAGAGTGAAGCGGTCGTTGCTGTACAAGGAGCCCCTCAAAGGCGGGAAAGGGATACCGGATATCCCCACCATGCTGCGAGCCTTCTTTGCCTGCAACTGCATCCGCAGAACTCTGAGAGAGAAATACGTCTGCTCTGCTGGGAACTCCATGTCTCGCTTCTTTCTCCTGCCCCTTTGGAGGGGCCTGGGATGGGACAAGTGGGACAGCTCCTTCCCTTACAACTGGACTACACCCTGGTTCTACCTTGATGTGGGACAATTTGTAAAGGATCACCATCTGGAGGGAGTGAAACCAGACTTGTGGAAGCCAAAGACTATCTACAAGTTCATCAGAGCCAAAGACACGATGGAGTCTGTTCCAGGGCTCCCTTCAGCTACAGCCAAGCATGTCTGGGGGAATGTGGCCTCCAAGAGGCTCACAAACAAGCACAAGGACTTGGCATGGATGGCCATCCAGGGGGGCTTGCCTCTCAGGACATTCATGCACTCCCGGAACCTGTGCAGATATGTTCACTGCCCCCTCTGCATTGTCAGCAGGGAAACAGCTCAGCATATCTTTTGGGACTGTCCATTCGCACAGGCACTGTTGGATGCCTTGGAACATGAACTCAGTGACAGCGTGCCCAGGTCTTGCCTGAACTACGACTCTGTTTTTCATGGACTCTTTCCTGGGACACACACTGTTGGGGCTATCCAGGAAGCTTGGCGCCTTATGAACTGTTTTAAGGACGCTATTTGGTTTGCCAGGAACCGCCTCATCTTAAGAAGGGAGAAGACGTCTATCCAGGACTGTCGCAGGCTGATCCACAGCCTGCTCAGAGACTATAACATCAGAGACAGTCCTGAGGAAGAAGATGATGATTAATTTTGTCAACTTCTTCCCCTTCTCCCCTATGTGTCTGCTATTCAAATAAAGCTTTGGGCTTGTGACTTCCCCTCCCTTACCCCCTCCAACCCACTCCCCTCTCACATTGTTCTGTTGTTTTATTGAAATGTCTTGCCTTAATTTATGCACCCTCCCTTTTATGTGTCTGTCCTTCAATAAAGCTTCGGGCCTGTGATTCCAACCCCCTACCCCCCCTCACCTACCTCCCCCTCACATCCACTGCTTTTTTGAAATGTTTTGTTTGGTTTAAGTGATGCATGGTTAGTGTAGTATTTGATGCATAGTGTAGGATGTCAAGTCTTATATTGTATGTCTTGTATTGCACTAAAAAGTATGTTCGATTATGTTTTACGGTGTATTGTGTTTTGGCTGCGCTGCGACGCAGTACACTCGTCTGCCTGAATGTATGTATGTTTTTTGAATCTTTATATACAATAAAGTTACTTTTTCAATCAAAAAAGCAGTAAAGGACTGCATCTGGTCCAAATATTTTAACTATAAAAAGCTATGAAATTCCATAGACAAAAAAACCTTGCAGTGTAACATATCTGATTAAGGTTTCCTAGCTTCATAGCGGCGTCCATTACCGTTGTTTTTGCTCTGCCTGTCCTTTGTGACAAGCAGAGCAGAAACCGTGATGGACGCCGCTGTGGAGCGATGTAAGGCGCTCTCATCAGAGTGATGAGAGCACCTTACATTTCTTCACAGCAGCGTTCATTACGCTGCTGACAGCCAGGGAGCAGGGGGATGAGTGCCTGGAAGCACCGCATCCCCCCGTGGAGCGGGTCCCGACGGACCCGCTCATACCTAAAGCTGCACATTCACACCATAAGACGCACACACTTTCCCCCCCACTTTTTTTGGGGGGGAAAGTGCGTCTTATGGTCCGAAAAATACGGTATGTGTTGGTTACATTTTGTGGATTATATGTTCTAGCTTCCACTTCCCTAAAGTAACAAATCAGTGCCATATGGCATCGTCTTCTCCATCAAGGATAAGGCTTTTGTAATTGTGATACTCAGCTCACCACTCTGTAGTTTTTTTTTATATACACTGTTGGGCAAGGGCATATTACTGCATACACTACACATTTCATTTTTCAGTTCAATACATGTCTGATGCTGAAATTTTTATTAGTTACTGGGTTAACAAAAATATTGCCCACAAGCAGAAACTGGCAGTTAGTACACCAGTTACATTTGTGCACCACTTTCTTCCTAGATAACAAATGACTGTTAGACTCTTTAGTACAAATACACTTTCAACGTCTCTAAGTTTCATATGTCTTTTAAAGCTCCCTCAAATCCATGGTGGATGCAGGCCACCCTTTATTTTCACTGTTGTCCTGTTTGGCTCGTATTAAGTTTCACCCTTTTCTCTCTGGTTTTCTTTTCCCCTTGTTAACTACTTTGGCTTGGTTTGTCTAGCTTTAGAGGCTGTATTGGTCTGAGGGTATAGAGAGCGAGATGAGCGAGTAGGAGGGTTGCTTTTTATTTTGTATCTTATGCCAGAGCTCCTTAACACATTTTATACTTCAGTGTTTCCAGTGTCCGCTATGAATTTAAAGAAATGTAAGTTCCACAATTCCACTTTTCTGCAAAATTTTAATTGTGTACATTTTTATATATTCATTATTTTAAAGTGCTTTAATTTCTTTTTCACTCAATACAGTACTTGCGCATCTCCTACCCTTATTGCATGGAAATGTCAATGGAAGCAAAACAATCATTCATGAGTTTCAGGAGTGCTACCGCCGTGGCCTGTTATGTGAAGATACTAGTAATTTGTCAGTATCTGAATCAGTTAGTCCAAACACCAAGAATCAAATCTCCAATATTAACATACCTTCTAAAGCTCGCTTGAAACGTATCATCTCAGAAAATTCTGTATATGAGAAACGTCCAGATTACCGTTCATGCTGGTATGTGCATTCTGAGGTTTTAAAAAGCTTTCAACAAGATAATCTTCCTGTCCCATGCCAGTGGACATATATCACACAAGTGAATTCATTTAGTAAAGATGATAATGTTATACCTGGAGCACAAATACAAGGAACACCCACATCTAGCAAGAGAAAATCTGCTGGCAGCATGCCAATAACAAAGTTCATGAAGAAAGCTAATGAAAAAGGAGCAATAAATGATGTGAGTACTTTCATTAAAAATGTGAGGTTTTTCACTTGTTGCTTACTTGCTTTGTGCTTGAAAACAGAAAAATACAAATTTAAGTTTTTATTATGATTTCCCTTAAATTGTTACATTTAACTTCTGAAAAGCTCCTTAAGAACAATATCAGCTAAAACTTTAAAACCACTTAATATTGTGTAGGTCTCCTCCCTTTGCATTAACTTCTGCATGTTAGATTCTGTTCCATACCTGCTTTTCTTCAGGGACACTCAATGATTAGCTTGTAGTAAAGTTCTTGCTGTTAAGAATCAGGCATGTCCTTGATATTCAGTGCAGTGTGGAATCAAAGTACAAATGTGTTCCTAAACAAGAAATTATCAATGGTAGAACATTCAGTTTCTCAAGACATGGGCTGATCTTAAGTAAGTTTTCATATCTTTTTGAAGTCCCTTTTTGTTGCACAGCTGTCCCCCGAAAACTTCCATCATCCTAATGCCCAGACTTAGTATTTAGAGTTCTTGTAGTCTCTCATGGTGGAATCTCCTGTCTCAGTTTGTTTTTAATTGTAAAAGTTTATATAACTGTCCAATGAAAACCAGCCTTTTGAGCAGCAGTTATAAAAACTATGATGTAAAGCAAGAAGACCGTTTCTCCTACAAATTATTTCAGGACGATGTTTTTCTTTGGGTAACGATATTCTTTTCAGCTGTTAAGACTATTTCCTTCTTGCAGGGAAACTAGGTAATTTAGGATCTCTGCCTTAGTTCACTTAAAGCTAGTTTAATGGTGGATATTACAACATGCTTCAGTTCCCTTAAAGCTAGTTTATTGGTGGGTACAATATCCCAAGTACAACTCAAATCTCTTTTAATTTTTCGTGTCGTGTTTCTACTGCTGGAAGGGTTTGAATTTAGAACGGTCTGTTTAGAAGACTGTTGGTTCTCTTAGAAGAACTGCTTAGCCCAAAACAAGAGAAGAGGATTACATGGCAAATAGATTTTTGGTAGCACTCAGATCTTAGCGCTGTTCATAATCTTTAGTTTACTTGTCAGGAATGCTGCTTTTCTCTTTAAAATTACACAGGTTTAGTTCTAGTTACTGACAGGTTACAGATTTTCACCAGTAGCTTAAGTGGCCGTGGTTTTTTTTTTTTTTTTGTAGAGCATGCATTTGTGTTCTTTCCAACTAGTGGTAGATAGCTTATGATGTGCAGGGAATCTGTTAGTAAAGTAATGCCATCCAGAATACGGGGTCACCTTCACCCAAAACAATTTCTATTCTTTCCATCTGCAGTATGGCTTGGTCGAGGTGCTGTGGAGCTGGCACTTGACAGTTAATAAACCTCTCCAACCCCAGAAACTTCAATGGAGTTAGGTACATTTTACTGGAAGCAGAATTCAGCTTCCAGTTTCATAGGTTTTTTTGTGTTGTTTTTTTTTTTAAATAGCTTGTTTGTTTTTTTTTGTTTTTTCTTTCAGTTTTGTCTCCTGCCATTAAGTTTAACAGCAGTCGCTGCACCAACTCTCCGCCAAGCCGTGCATATGGCAGCTGTTGGGGAAGTTCATGAGCAGAGTCTGTTTGCTTCTGCTCTCACTCTCCGTGTCCTGTCGGTATGGACTCCTAGGATGACAGACTGAGTTCTTTTAGTTTTCGGTCTGCCCTTGAAAAGGCGACTCCCAAGTTCGGCCTCCTTTAAAATGGCTGTCTCCACCTGACTGCTCTACTTATGCCTTTGGCACGGAGATAATGCCTGCGTTTTCCGTTCCATTGGCCAGTGAAATTGGTATCTTGCACCTCCTCACCGTGAGCTGTGAGGCAATTCTAGCTGAGGTCTGTCATCTTCTCCTCTTTTCCCCATTTATTGGAAATTGTTGATGAGCTGCTCCAGTGGCTCACCTGTTCAAAGCCATTAGACTACCTGTCAGAGACTACCTGTAACTTTTTTAAGGATAGTGTAAACAGAAGATGCAATATTTTTTTTGGGATTACTTACTTAGCTGCAGAGATCACAGACCCATATTTGCTACTGCATGGATAGTGAAAGCCGTAGAAAGGTGGTCTGATATGCTTCTACGTGGTCTGTAGGATGTCGTCATGCTAGCAGAGCAGTTTAAGGAAGCATCGGGTACGGTTTTTTCAGTCAAATTTTGGACAGGCGACTGGATACAAACACCAATGATTCAACAAAAATCAGGCACTTCATAGTCAGCACCTCTAAACTGGGCGGTTTCAGGAATACCAAAATTTTCCAGGAGTCAGCCAACCCAGCAGGAACACAGCCCAAGCAAACTTTTCAAATGAAACTGCCAGTTATGGAGTTCTAGCATGTGGGAACTCGTCTGATAGAGAACGGTGTACAGATGCCTCTTAGATATTTTCTTTTCTAGGGAAAAGAGATCTTCTCATAAATAATCCTTGCAGTCTTTGCTGTGGTTGGAGAAGGTTATTATGTCTGTTCCAGTCTCTCAATTGGGAAGAAAAAGCCATTCTTCTCTCTGACCCATCTTGAGCTTAATATCCTTGAATTCCAGGTTGCAAGTGCTCAGATTACAGATGGATTCTCTTTCATTATTAATCAGTGGGATGGAGACCTAGAAATAATTAGCACCAATAGACGTACAAGACACATACCTAGGTGCTCCCATACAGTGATGGTTAGTTAGTTGATTAAGGATTATGGGGATTAATATTGTGTTATGCTTCAACAATTTGCTACTAAAGGCATGGTTAATGGTCATTCTAAGATAACCTCTTCAGTTAACTATGCACTTCAGTCTCAAGGTTGACTTCTGAAAAGAAGGAAATCGAAACTTCCATCTCAGCCCTTGACATTTCTAGGTTTGATGTCCGATACAAAAAAAAATTCTTTAAAAAAAAAAATCACCCGTGCTTTTATGCATGACACTTCTGGGCAACATGGTGTTGTATTACAAAGTTTTCTCTTTCACCAGGTTCCGGTCTCGGAAGTACTGGTGGAACAGCAGTCAGGGGAAGCAGAGTTCTCAAAGGATTCCCCTTTACTACAACACCAGGGCTTTGCTGAAATGGGGTTGGCCCTTTGCAGTGAAGGATTATTTTTATTGTAATGAGACGGCAGCCTCTGACTGGGGGGATGTCACCCCTCCTCTACGATTTCAGAGCATCTGGTCTCTTGAGTATGTTAATGGGCAGGTTGGACTTGAGCAAACTACAGAGCATTTCACGGGGCTCTAGTGGAAGCCTAAAAGTGGCTGACGAGTTAACCTCTGAATCGATGAGACAATACCACAACTATCACATACATCAGTTGTTGGGAGGTAGAGAAATGCTCATACCCCTTTACGCTTTATCAGCAAACTGTTCATTTTTCCAGTGTAGTGGCCCCCCATAGATTTTCGAGCAGCTCACTCACAAATAGGACTATCTAAATCTTATGGTGTCGTGTCATAATTACTAGGTACCTCGATTCTGTTCCAGATTGAGCGAACCCTCAAGCAGTGTTTGGGGAGGTAATGTCAGCCCAGTGGTTCAGCAAATTAGCATATGCCTACCCAGTTCTTATATAGTCCTTTTCAGTGCTTCCAATTTTTTCGGAAAAGGTAAAACAGAGTGCTTGATCTTAGTGGCACCCTACTGACCAGGAAGAGCTTGATACACTCGCATAGTCACTTCCTTAACAAAAATTTGACATCCTTAGCTTTAAGCTTGTCTGAAATGGATATTGAAACCTTTGAGATCTACCACAGAATATTTTGCATTTACATTGGGTGGTGCAAGAGGAAGGTTTTCCATTCTTTTGTTTTCAGTCTTTTTAGATTTATTTTCTTTAAGATGATCTTGACTTAGGTTGGGGTCCCTTACTGTCCAGGTATCAGTCCTCAAAATAAATTAACTATTTATCCATAAGTTCTTCACTTTATCCATAGGTTCTTCACTTTTCAATGGCTTACTGTGACCCTAGTTTGCTTACACAGGCTCTTCAGTCCTCTTCTTTTGGACACTTAGAGTCAGTGGAATGTAGAGATCTGTCCTGGTAGGTAGCTTTTTTTTCTAGACAGGTTTTGGAGCTATGCACATTATCCTGTAAACCTCCATTTCTCATTCTAAACGATGATAGAGCAGTTCTTCGTATGGTTCCTACGTTTCAAGTTATGTCTTAATTCCACATTAACCAGGAGGTTGTCCTTCCAACCTTTTTGGGTCATCTTCATCAGTGTCTGTTCACATGGTTTGGGCCCTGTGTATCTACTGACAGGACAGCCCAGATTAGGAATCTGACTCCATGTTGGTTCTTTATAGAGACCTAAGTGAGACTGGCTTACCACTAAGACGTCTACAGATTGATTTGCCTTACAATCCCACAATCTTACAGGAAAGCAAATTAGTTGAATTAATTAGGTTCTTGGTCCAGACGGTCAGTATGTCTAGGGCACCTTTACAAAACATTATATATTTCAGGTATGCATCCAGAAATGCATCCTTAGTTGGAAGGTTTTCATGTTAGGGGCAACTGAGCATTCCCTCTCCCTCAGGGCCTCTTTGATATATGAACCATACTGCAGTATGGCCCAGATGAATAGAAAAGAAAATTGGATTGTTCTCTAATGCTCAGTAGTGTGATGGGTTCTTGAGATTGTTCATTTGTGTTGTCTCACCTCCCTTTTCACTCTGGGGCTTTGTGATATATAAACTGAGGTCAGTTTAACGGTGCTCCACAGCACCTCTACAGATTAGAAAAGGATTTAGCGGGTTTTTTGTTTTGTTTTTTGCCCACCAGCCTATTAAGCTAGATTTTAATAAAGCTGCTCACTCCTGTCTTATCTAATAGAGTTCTACTCAAGCCTCTTTCTCAAAGGAGAGAAAGAGAGAGAGAGAGAGAGAGAATATAGAGCTGTGTGTGTGTGAAATAACGGCACTCTTTGGATTTAATAGCAATGAAGAAATTTAGTAATCAAGGTCTGATGTTTCAGTAATACAGTTACTATCATCAGGGAGATATATATTTTTTTTTTTGATTTGCCTAAAGTTTCTTGATTTTGCTAAAGGGTGTGTTCCAACTTGTTTCCCTTATTATACAGACAGGAGCAACGGAGGTGGATGGTTTCCAGGCAGATAATGAAGAAGACGCAGATGAAGATGATGAGGATTGTGTAATTTTGGAAGTAGAAAGAAAAAAAGGTGTGTTGTAATTACTACTGTTTTTATTTGTAATATCTTGGTCCTATAATCATGTCTGAAAGTATGTCCACTTGCGGATAAAGGCATTGGGGTAGATCCAGAACTCTGCTTTTAATACGTTTACTCTCGTAGCGTATTTACGCGCACGTAATTTTTATACACTCCTCTAGGCACACCCCTTGAATGTATGTATTTTGTCCGAGATCCGCTTTCCAAACCCTACCTTAACTTTTGCCCACGTGACCGATGTCATCCGCACACGTACGTTTGTGCAACACGTATTTATGCAGCTAAGCACGCCCATACTGTACACTTTAAATACGTACTTTCCATTGTGCGCATGCGCAGTACTTACCAAAGCACGATTTTACGTGTCCGCAACGCGTAAATTGGCTCAAGGGTTTTTCTGGATCTGCCCCATTGTGTCAAATAATTTTTATGTTTAACTCTGTGCATGACAAAATTATCTAAAGACCGCACCTACGCAATCTAACATTTATCTTAAGTGAGAATCTGGCGCCTAGACACTATATACACACCAGTGCTTGCTTCGTATTCCCCCCCCATGTCTGTGTGGCTTTCCTCCTGATTTTTTAAATTTGAAATGAAAAGTTGAAAACACATTCAACACTTTGATATTTGTTGTTCAATTTCTACAGTGTGGTAGGAGCATTATTCTGCCATCAGTGAATATAGTTACCAAAACAAGGGTGCGCTTAGTCTACAGCAATGTTTAGGTAGTACATGTCTCTGTAAAATCCATGTTCATGCCAGAAACCAGTTTTTACCCAACAGTACATTGTCCAGAGCTACCTCTGCCAGCCAGCTTTCTTTGATAATGCATCCTAGTGCTATCTCTCCTACAGATAGATAATGCAAACTCACCTGGTTATCCAAATAAACATGTAATAATCAGACCAGGCTACCTAGCATTGCTCCATGGTTCAATTTGCTCATGTGTCCATAGTAGACACTTTGTGGTGGACAAGGGGTCAGCATGAGCTCTCTGACCCAGGGCTCAACAAATCCAGGTCACCATGGCGACTAGAAATTTGAAACTGGCGATAAGATCACATGTGGATGTTCCAGCGGGTAGGGGAGTAATAGGAATTTAGCTGTATTCACTTGTGACTAAAGGTCGTTTTGTGGCTACTTCACTGCTACCTCCATTCACAGGCTGCCAGGAGAGAAAAGCCTCCAGCACACTGATTAAGGTCACACGAACCTTTGCTAAGACTGACAACCAATGTCCACTGCTGGGGAAAGGTTTATTCTAATAATTTCTATAAGTAAGTAACTAGGGGTGCAGTTGGCTACTAGTGGGGCAAAGGGAAAGTGACAGATCCAGATTATGTATATGAAAAATTACCGTATTTTTTGGACAATAAGAGGCACCTGACCACAAGACCCTAGTTTTTTTAGGAGGAAGAATACAGAAAAAAAATATTTTGAACCAAATAGTGTCCAGCACCCAGCATCACCCATCATGTCCTGCACCCAGCACCCCCCATCTGTCCAGCACCCCCCATCTGTCCAGCCCCCAGCAGCTATAACATACATATATATATATATGCCCAGCGGCACTTACCTGCAGCGGCACTTACCTGTAGTGTCCCGTTCTGCCGCCTGCTGCTTCTCCAGGAGCTGCTGCACTGCTCTGCCTGTCACACAGTACAGGCAGAGCAGAGAGAACAGTAATGGACGCCGCTATGAAG
>WWET01003839.1:95095-127275 GCA_011038615.1 Limnodynastes dumerilii | reverse complement strand
GAAAAATTACTTCACTGAAAGGGTGATAGATAAGTGGAATATTCTCCCATCTGAGGTGGTTGATGCCAGTACAGTAGAACAATTTAAACATGCTTGGGTTAAATATAAGGGTATCCTAAATTGTAACCCCAATTGAGGGTAAATAGGGTCTAGGGTCAGTATAGTTTTCAATAAACAAATGGGCAGACTAGATGGGCCATGTGGCTCTTATCTGCCGTCACTTTCTATGTTTCTATGTTTCCTGCTCAGGGTGGCATTTCTTTTAGGGTGCTAAAGATGAGAAATGTTTTAGGTGCTATTCAGACTTGCATGGAAAGTGACAGCGGATAAGAGCCACATGGCCCATCCAGTCTGCCCAGTTGGATATTTAAATCAATACTGACCCTAGACTCCATTTACCTTTAATTTATATTGAGATTTAGGATATCCTTATATTTATCCCAAGCATGCGTAAACTGTTCTACTGTTCGCCTCAACCACCTCAGATGGGAGTCTATTTTACTTATCTATCACCCTTTCAGTGAAGTAATTTTTTTGTACATTTCCTCTGAATCTACCACCCTCCAGTTTATATGCATGCCCTCGTGTTCTATTTCGCCTCTTCCTTTGAAAATTGCCACCCTCCTCTAGCTGGTCACTACCCTTAATATATTTGAAAGCTGTTACCATATCCCCCTCTCCCTTCTCCACTCCCAGCTATACATGTTTAGTTCCTCTAGCTTTTATTTGTTTTGTGACACAGGCTATGTACCATTTTAGTTGCTATTCTTTGCACAGTTTCTAATGTATTTGTCTTTCCTTATCCTCCTCCCTGGCAGCACTTAACCCTGGATATATCCCTATCACCAATCTGAGCCAGGACAAGAAATAAGAAGACCCGGTGGTGTATAGAAGGCCCACCTCTTCCTCCAACGGTGTATTTTTATTTCCGGTTGCCTAGTTCAGAGCCAGGGAGGTGTATGTGTTTATTTTTCACTGTGTTTTTTTTTTGGGTTTACCTTGCGGTGTTCCGCTGGCACAGCCTTGCTGTGACTCCCCAGTCCATCCCCCTGGGTTTGGCCGGGAGGTTAAGGTGGGTGACCAGCCTGGTTATGCCCCCTGTGCTTTAGGTCAGTGGCAGCTGTCGGAGACTTCTTAATTCTGCAGTGTCTTTGGCGTCTGTGCTGTTCCCACCCACCCTTCCGGTCAGGAGGCAGGTGGTTGTCTGTATGACTTTCTGTGGGCGAGCAGGAAGTGACATCACGATCACAAGGGATTGCATGGTCGCCACTATTTTGTGTGGTGGTGCCTGAGCCCTGCTGCCCCTATATAAATCGGATTTACTGCCAAATCCCTGCCAAGATTCACTGTTTCGTTGGGAGACTGTCAGCATCAGCTATTCATCCACAATGGAGGAGTAACGGTCACAGACCAGGAGGTCTGGGTAAGCCCCAGTGTAGCTGTTATATTTTTTGTAAATTACGGAAAAAGTCATTTGGAGCCATATAAAATCGAGTACTTAGGGGTCAAAATAGACACCAAGGAAGGAAATCATTTTTTGCCACTAGAAAGAGTGAACAATATTGTTCAACAGGTCAAGCAGATTAATTCAACCATGGGTAACGACCGAGGACTGTATGAGAGTATTGGGCCTCATGTCTGCAACCATAGAGACTGATGGGCCAAGCTGCATGAGGGCATTGCAGGATGCATTCCTCAGTCACTGGGACAAGGACCTGTGGTTTGTTGATAGCCCTAACTCCAGAGGTCAGGAAGGATCTGTGGTTGTTGTCCATCCCAGAAAATCTAAACACCGGGAAATTCTTCAGGCTACACAAACCTGTCCTTTTGACCATATACTCAAGCTCCACAGGTTTTGGGGCAGTGTGCGGAGATCAGTGGGCGCGAGGCATCTGGGACGATCGCTGTACGCTCCGTTGTAGAGATGAGAGCAGTGATTTAGGCTTGACAACATTTCCCTCTCCTTGATGGCAGCATAGCACATTGGGTTAAATCTACGGGGCGGGAGTCATTCAGGAAGGAAAGAAAAGACACCCACAGCACATAAATAGGGCCCTTCTCCAATGTCTTTTTTTTTTTTCTTTCCTGTGTGTAGGAGCAAGTCAGAGGACTTTTTTTTCTTTACTTACCTTCGTTTTGAATCACCCGGCGGCCAATGCGCTCTGGCACTGAAGTCTCTCAGTCCACATGTCTCTGAAGCGGGGAGCGGTGGCATGACCGGCCCGCCCTCTGCTTCCGTTTTCCTAAGGAGATCTGCACGGGCAGCAGCGCTAGGAAGTTATATCAGCGGTGGAGCCCACACACACTAGAGGTCTCTGCTTCATGGGGGTGGCCATTTTGGAGTGGCCTATGTTATCCTATGGAGTATTCAGGCGGGAATAACTCAGTTTTCTCCCCTATCCTCTCCAGCCAGCTGCAGGAGATTTAATAATCTGTTTTCCTGCAGTCCCTGAGATTATTTCTCTGTGCATGTTGTATGCTGCAGTTTCTCCAAAGACTTTTACAGCATGGACGATAAAAAGTCACAGACCAGGAGTTCTGGGTGAGTTAGTATGGCCAGTTAAACAGGGTATATATGTTTTTCTTATCAGTACCTGCCTGCATGTTTTTTTTTTTGTTTTTTTTTTATTTTTTATTGGAGCATGTCATACAGTCAACAAATAATAACGATACAGAGTGTTTGATTGCTAACAGAAAGTATACTTCATTTCTATGATCCCTTTCTCTCTCCCACATTTCAGTATGGTTCAGTTTTCATATTATAGCATTGGACAGTTGAATGATATAAGATAAATCAGTATATATCGTGTTCGTTTTATGCCACCAGTTACATAAGAGTGTAATTTTAGCAGTTATGCTCACGCATTGACAAACCAATTCCTTCAATCTTTCTGACCTAAAGCTTTTCTCTAATTATGTGACATCCTGAGTTGGGGCATTTCTCAATAGCGTTCTTTTCTCATACCATGACGTAGTGCGGAAACATTCATGTACTTGAGATTGAGTTTGTATGGGGAGAGTAAGTGTGTATCTCTCCCAGGTGTGCCTGCATGTTTTTAACTGTTGCAGATCTGAAACCAGCCAGGGGAAGCGGTCTTCCGCTTCTCAGGAAAAACACAAGAAAGCCAAGACCAATACTTGCTTATCTTGTGAAGCTACGCTGCATGACGGCCACACCGGTGCATTATGCGCAGGATGCGAAACATCACAGACTCAGCAGGCATCGCCACAGATGCTACAGTGGTTCTCGCTTATGAAGGAGGCTCTCACAGAAACGTTCGTCACCAAGGAGGACCTCAAAATGTTGTCTCTAAAAAGAAACAGGACATCGCTATCCAAACATTCGGAACAATCGGACCCAGAAGAAGGGGCTTATGTGCCTGGAGAAGCACGTTTTTCTGAATCTGTTGTCTTCAAGGAGGAGTCTATAAACCCAATCTTGGTGGACAATCTACTTAAGCTGATTGAAAAGACCCTGAACATACAAGAAACTAAAGAGGATCTACAATTGCAGGACCTCATCTTTAAAGAACATAAGAAGACACTAAAAGTTTCTGGTGTCTCAAATCGTCAAGAACGTCATGGATGAATGGAAATATCCCGACGGAAAAGCCTCTATGAATAAATTCACAATAAACAGATGTTTGTCATCCCTAAGGGTAAAACAAAGGGGGACCAGTCTCCAAATCCACCATCTCTAGATGGATCAAGTCATGCATTTAGCAAGCTTATGTTAGCAAGGGGCTAGAGATTCCAGTAGGCCTCAAGGCACACTCAACCAGGGCCATGGCCACATCGTGGGCTCACAGGGAGTTAGATTCTATCCTAGAGCTCTGCAAAGCTGCCACTTTGTCATCCCTTCACACTTTTTCTAAGTATTACAGGCTGAATCTTATCGCCTCTGAAGACTCTAGATTTGGCAAAAGAGTTCTCAGTGTGGCCCTTTAGGTCCCAGGTGAAGGGCTATTGTTTCCTTTCTCACTTGGTGTGTTTTTTTGTCCCACCTCTTTTAGGGATAGCTTTGGCATGTGTGCTGTGCTGTCATCAAGGAGAGGGAAATTATACCTGATAATTGTATTTCCTCGACCTTGATGGCAGCATAGCTACTTCCCTCCATTTGGTGATATTTTGTGCATTTGTGTTTGGTAGGTAGTTCTGTTTTTTTTTTTAGCTTTATGGAGTAAGAAGACACAGTGCACTGGAGGAGGGCCCTATTTATGTGATGTGGGTGTCTTTTCTTTCCTTCCTGACTGGCTCCCGCCCCGTGGAATTAACCCAATGTGCTATGCTGCCATCAAGGTCAAGGAAATACAATTATCAGGTATAATTTACCCTTTCCAGGACATTCTTCAGGGCAGATATATTGTAATTCAGTTGGACAACAAGTCTGTAGTAGCATATGTCAACCACCAATGCGGCACCAAGAGCAAATCTTTAATGTTAGAAGCAAAAAACCTTTTAGAGTGGGCAGAGATGAATAATCTCGGCTTAACTGCAGCTTATGTGCCTGGTATATAAAATGTGTCTGAGGATTTCTTAAGCCAAAAGAGTCTAGATCCATGCTAATAAAAGTTAATGAGATGAGGAAGGCCACGATTAGATCTGATGGTAACAAGCAGATACAAAGACAAGAATGTTCATATCAAGGTTCAGAGATCCGGAAGCCCAAGCAGTAGACTTCTTAAAAGCTCCTTGGGATGCACAATTGGCTTATGCATTTCCACCTCTGTCCATCATTCAACATTTGTTGAAGAGGATAGCATCAGAAATGTCTGTGGTAATAGCAATTCTATCTTACTGGCTGTGGTAAGCGTGGTTTCTGTTAGCTCTGTAACTTTCAGTGGACGAACCTCTAGCATCTCAATCTATAGGGCATATTTAGACTTCACTAGCTATTATGCTTAGGCCATCGTTCAAGCTACCAATTTCTCCATGGGACCTTTAACTGGTCCTTCCAGGACTTACAGAGCAACCTTTTGAACCTCTGGAGGAGGTTAGTCAAAAATGTTTCACATGGAAAGTAGTATTTCTTGCAGCGATCACCTTATCAAGAAGAATTTCCGAACTACAAGCATTATGGGTGGAAGAACCCTATACAAATTTCTTCCAAGACAAAGTGATCTTTAGGACAAATCCTGATTTCTCAAACTTGTATATTAATCAAGAGATTTTATTTCCTTTATGTCCAGAGCCTAAGAATGACAGGGAACTCAAATTTCATTCACTAGATTTAGGGCTCTAAAAATTCATATTGAGAGATCTAATAAAATGAACAGTTGTTTTAAAAGTCTAAACTGTTTAGAAGGAAAAAATAAAGGAGGACCCGCCTCTAAGGCTACCTTAGCAAGGTGGGGGAAGTCATGTATTACAGAAGCATATAAGATCAAGGACTTACCTGTTCCTACGGGGATTACTAGGGCTATGGCAGCCTCATGGGCGAAGGAGTAGTCTGCGTCCATAGAAGATGTGGTTAAGGCCGCAGTGTGGTCGTCACTTCATACCTTTACCAAATTTGCTGGCATCTGCAGATGCGAAACTTGGAAGAAAGATTTGAAGTGCAATAGTATAAAAAAAATAAAAAAAATCCATGTTTTAATCTATATCAGGTATGGTTTTTTTTTTTGCTCTCCCTATTTACTACTTGGGTATAACCTTAGTTAAGTTAAGTGCTGCCAGGGAGGAGGATAAGGAAATGAGATATTACCTGATGATTTGGTTTCCTGGACTCCTCCATGGCAGCACTTACATTCCCCCCTCATTGGTTTTTTTAATGTAAAGATATGTTGTGTTTTTATTATGTTTACTATCTCTAGCTTTGTGAAATTGAGAGACACTGGTTGAAGGAAAAGGAGGGCCTTATATACACCACCGGGTCTTATTTCCTGTCCTGGCTCAAATTGGCATATTTTCCCCTCTATAGGTCATATTGCCTGTGGTATAAAGATATTAAATAGCACTGGTCCAAGTACAGAAGAACCCTGGGGTACTCCACTGGTTCCATTTACTACAACCCTCTGTTGTCTATCCTGTAACCAAGATCGTATCCATGCAACTATCGTTAAGTCCAATCCCAAAGTTTACAGCTTATTTAACAGTCTGCGATGTGGCACAGTGTCAAAGCCTTACTAAAATCTAGATAAGCTATGTCTACGGCTCCCCCTTTAATACTTTAGTGACCCAGTCGATAAGATTTGTTGGACATGATCTTCCACTGTAAATCCATGCTGCCTGGGATTCTGTTAGTTATTGGATATAAGATACTGTACAATTTGTTCCTTTCCATCAATTTCCCTACTACTGATACTAAACTTACTGATCGGTAGTTTGCTGCTATCCCATTTATTTGTCCACTTTCAGCTTTGAAAATTTTTAATACCTGCTCCTCAGTGAAAATAGTAGTAATTACCTTCTTTCTATTAAGTATTCCTATTTAAAAGTGGTCCCTTCCTCTCTTTTGTGAATATTGAACAGAAATACTAATGATCTGCCACAGCCCTATCTCCTTTAAGACTCACTCTCCGTTTTGAGCCTTACATTTATGTACCTAAACAAGCTGTAATGCTTTGGTTGGCTAAATGTTAGATTTTTTTATTTTTTTTATTTACCTGATATTTCAAGCCGTAGTCAAAGGTAGATGTCAACACTTAGTCCAACAGCCGTTTTGGCATCACAAAAGACTTCTTTCTCAGGGAGCAATAGAGCAGGGATAAAGTGGCAGGCCACTGGCCGTGGGAACTGACCGAGGGTATAAATATGACCCAGTGACTGTAGAACTGTCCATTCACAGTCACTAATAACTGGGTTGATTCCAGAGGACTGGAAAATAGCAGATGTAGTCCTGCATAAAAGTGGAAGTAGGGAAGAACTGTCATCAGCGCTGGGATGTCCTGCTAGCAGGACATGTGTTGTCTCCCAACAATGGATTTATTTTGGCAATTTTTGCTACGCTTCCGTCAGGAAAAAGATTCCAGGCCATAGACTTGTTTGTTTCAACACCTTTCACCATACCTTGCTTTTTAATTAATAGGAAATAAAAAGTAAAGTTTTAATTAATCTTGTACATCAATTTGCAAACTGTTGGATTGTCTTTAAGATTACTATTCACTGTTGGTCATCTTTATTTTGATTGTGGAAACTTGGAGCCAGCAATATAAACCATAATTAGCATGCATTTTTATTGAACAAATGTACAATAAAAATTTACTAAATTAAAAAAAGTGGGGTTTTTTTTTTGCACATAAAGTACACATTAAACATAACAGACCAAAACATTCCAAGAGTCCCCACCCCTTGGCACTGCTGCTGATAGCAACCAGTATTCTCAAAGATAGAATGGAATACAAACTGAATACAATGTATGACACAAAGATGTATAAGGCATGTTGTACATATTTAAACAGAACATGAAAAGAACCATAGCTGCTTTCTCAGGGCTCCTCTCCCCACTGACCTTTGACCACAAGGCAAGAAAAAGGGGGCGGTTGAAAACTTCAAGCTAGATCAAGACAGGTCTCCTGGGGTTGTACCATAGATAGGGTTAGTCGTACCAGTGTATTCATATATTGTGGTATTTATGAAGGGCTTTTTGCAGGGTGTATAAGTATTGTTCGTGGCCTACAGTGTCCTTTACCAGAGCCACTCAGCTCTGCACTGTGGGGGAATCGGGTAACATTCAAGGTCTGGCAATAATGACCTTGGCCAGTGTGGAGAGATTGAGTACATATTTATACATAACAGTATTGAACATTTCTTCAAACGGTACAAAGTGGATTTAATCGGGAAGAATTCATACATCCTGGGGGAAATATGTAAGATTTGGGCCAGTTCATTTTTAGTCCAGAATATACTCCAATGTTATGTACAGTTTGCAGTAGGCTACCTGTCGAACGGCCAGCATCGGAAAGGAACAATAAAATAGCACTGGTATCCACAGAGGCTCTGAAAGGCAGACCTACAATATAAAGTGTGAACAAATAATGCACGCCAGGGGCTCCATGGCCAAGCGCAAATATAGACCGAGACAACGGGCAGCCCTGATGCGTGCCCCTACTCAGAACAAACAGTACAGAGGTGTGACCATTGACATAAATCCTAGCCACAGGGAAGGAGAAGAGCAGCCACACCCACTTAATAAAACATTCACCAAAGCCAAACCAATGCAATATTTCAGAGGTAAGGCCATTCGATAGTCGAATGCCTTAGCTGCATCTAAAGACAAAACAGACTATTCTTGCCTAGACTCATCCATCAGTTGAATTTGACTAAATAAACTTCAAAGGAGCGTAGTGAAATTGGGCGGTAGGATTCTGGCAGTAGGGGATCCCTATCTGGTTTACAGATCATGACTGAGGGCCTCCAGCTGGAGCAGGGCAGCTCCCCAGGCTCATAAAACTTATTAAAATATTGCATCATTTGGCAAAGAACTGAGGGAACATTTTATAGACCTCTATCGGGATGCCATCCACTCATGGGGCATTATGTTTGGGAAAAGAGCTAAATACACTCTCCGGTTCCTGTATGGTAAATGTTGCTTACAGGAAATCCACAGACTCCTGAGGGATTGTTTGGAAGTGAACCTAGTGTAGGTAATTGGAAAGTTGAACAGAAGTATATTCCACTTGTAAAGAATGGGTTGTGGGTCCCCGCATAGAAAATCTGATTCATCAATGAGACAAAGCAATCGAACGGAGCACTGAAAGCTCCGTTCTGCTAAATTGTAAGGAAAAATAGTCCCTTCTCTAATTCTAACCCTAGCCCTCCTTTCCTGGCAGCTTGACCCTAACCCTCCCTTTTTCTTCAGACTGACCCTAACCCTCCATCTTCCACAGCCTGACCCTAACCCTCTCTCCCCTGCAGTCTGACCTTAATATTCCCTCCCCTGCAGCCTGACCTTAGCCCTAACCCACACAGATTGTTTACTCACCTGTTCCAGGTCCGGCGATAGCAACGGCAGAGGGATATCGCAGACAGCACAAGGATAACGGTAATTGTGAAAGTGAATGGATAAAGTATGCCGAAAGGCATACTCACCCATTCATTAAAAAAAAAGTAGAAAGCAGTAAGTATTCAAAAATGGGACATTTGAAAAGGAACTTTCGGATGTCCCATTTTTAGCAATAAGATTTTTGTACCGGAGAGTGTAACCGGTGAAAAATATAGGTGTTAATCAAAATTAAAGAACACGCCTGCAATCTCTGACCCCTTGTGATAGATAGTACCTCCAGAATCCTGAGTTGTTCCCCCTAACTTCCCTAGCGAGACAGGCCAGGTAGTTACCCCCAGCATCGGCCTGGGAATACAGCGAGTGTTTCTCAAAGAAATGCCTATGTTGAGACTTGTCATGTAAATAGTACGCTCACTTTTTTTGGCCCCACAGCCAGGATCTCCAGTCATTTTGGTCTTTAGAGGAGATATATCACATCTCCAAGTTCTTGCAAGACTGCTCCGAATCCACCTCTCTTGCCCAGTGAGTGTTTGATACCTGCCACACTTTTTATGAGGGAGCCTTGCAGGACAGCTTTACATGCCTCCCATACCGCCACATCCCCCGCCGAATCTTGATTATCTTGGAACAAACTTCCTTTGCTTTATTACACAATTGACGTCATTTTGTGTCCATTGATCAGTTGCGATAATATAAGTGTGTCCGATTGTCATATGTTTATGACTTGTGTGCCGCTTATGTACATGATTAAGTGCTGCTGGTGTTTAACTGTTATACTGTGATTTTCAATTTTCGAATTCTTACTAGTGATACATTTTTGATGATGTCATTTAAATTAAGTAATAACTTTAATCATCTACCAATTCCTGCATGTTAATAGAAAAGGGAACAACTGAATTGCACATATGCTAGATTATTGTGTTGCGATCTCTATTTTTAAAAAGTGTCAATACTGTTTATTGATTGGCCTTTTGAATGGTATACATGACTTAAATTAATGCTAGTTTACTGTTCTGCGGATTCTCAATGTGCTGATATCTGAATTTGCTGATTTTGGATTTAAGATGCAGTCCATTGAGTGTGAATAAATTATTTTTTGGGGCATATAAACTGATGGTATTTATGTGCAGAATATCTTAATGTGGTAAATTTGAGAGCACATTTTTAATGTTTATAGTTTATCCCGAGTTGTCGTATTTAGAAAACGCATAGCTCTGATCGCTGTCATGTTTCCATGCTAATAGTAACCCTCATCAGAAGCATTCTTATTACAATCCTAAAATTCTTTTTGAAATTGTGCACCTCTTTCTTTACAAATAAACTGTTTAGTTAAAGCATGTAATGTTTCTAAAAGAACCTATTTGACAGTAAGCTAGGTGAAGTGTTTTATTTTGTCCATTTGTAATTGCTTTCCTGATTTTCATTTTGAAACAAATGAACTTTCGTTTTTTATTTTAATTTGAGCAAGTGTTTATTCTTGTAACTTATTTGCAAAGGCTAATATCTTGGTGGAATTGTTTTGGCATTTATCTGCCCTGCATCTTAAACACGTTTTACTGATGTGTTTATGGTATTACTTGTTTGACATTGACTTTATTTCTGTTCTAGATGAAGATCCTCTTAGTTCATCATGCAAAATGGAAATCTCCTTCAATGAAGAAATGTCTTCAGCTCCTCTCAAAGCTTGAAAATGTAGCCCAAAATCTGTTCCATTTGGCGTTATAGACTTACAGATCTTTGAATTTATATAATTTTTAAATTCATTTGTTAAATTTGTATATTACATTATAGGTTATATACTGCTGGAAAGCCAAGAATTTCAGGCTTTTTTTTTTTTTGATATTTTATATGCAAACTTCATGTGTCTAATAAAGCAGAATTGAAATAAAAACTTGCCATACCACTTATTTCATGTTTATATTTCTGTATATGTAAATCCATTAGTTGCTCATAACATTTTTCAGGTTGATACAAAATGTACGTCCTTATAGCAAAACAATTGTGAGGTGACTAGGTTGGAGAGCAGATAACATGGTGTACACAATTCTCTGCAACTTTTTGTCCATCCTTTAATTGGCCTACAGTACAAACAGGACCTCCCTGCTAGAGACAACACTTCCTGTCCACATTTCCCCAACCTTTGAGGTCTGCTGATGTGTAGTGATGGCTTACTTACCTCTTATTTAGTAGGCTAACATTGCTTGGAAACCCTAGTCTGTACTCCTTAAGCTGCAGACTGAGTTTAACCCCTCAATCCTGTCAGCGCTGTCATACTGATCATATCTTTTCAGTCTTCATTACATCCATCTATACTGGGTAAAGGAACCTCTGGGTGACTACCTAATTCTTAACTGGACACTACTTCCTCAGACTCCATCACCACACTGTCTCTGCGGGTCTCTGTTCAGTTAGGAATTCTCTGATGCTATACACCCAGTTGGAGGTGCATTTTTTTCCCCCAAGCTAAGCCCACTACTTCTATCACCTTTATGTGCACTGCATAGCTAGCAAACAAAAATAATCTGTTATATCCTTTTTAAAATAACTAGTTAATATTTTTAAAACCAGATTTTTGAAAAAAAGAATCATGAATTATCTGAATTTAATTCCCCACAGTTCGATAATTTTATCACTGTAACAAATATCAATGACTGTCTACAATGTAGACTTCACATCTATTAATAACATGCGAAAAATTAAGTATTATACAGAAAAATACAAATCTAAAAGACCGCATACACGCAATCTACGTATCGAAACGATATGCAGATTACGTACAATAGCTACTACGCATGCACAGTAGCTATTGTTCATTGAATTCCGTCCGTCTATGGAAGACGGACGTAGTTCTGGATCCGGCCCTTTATCCTTTACCTTCAGAGGAAGCTGCTAAATGGGAGATGGCTCCTGTAGCTGACTCCTTGATTGCACACCTGACCAAATCCAGATGGTTATTCTGGTGTAGGGAGCAGTTTTCTTTTAAAGATGCAACTGACTAAAATGTCCAACAGTTTATATGGCCTAGGGGGAGCCAAACATGGCACAGGACCCTTGGTGTAGCAGGTCACTGGCTCAAATCCCAGCTCAGCCAGCCAATCAGCTGTCCAGCTGCAAAGGAGCCACATATGCAAGGCTCAGCCAGATTCCCAGCTGGTTAGACCTTAAAGAAGCACGGTGGCTCAGTGAGTAGCACTTGTGTCTCACAGCACTGAGAGCCAAAGGCAGACCGAGGTCGCTCCTTTTCCTTTTGGTAGAACACATCAGAGACGTGTCTGAATACGTAGGTCAGTAATCATTTGATGCCATTTCCACAATTTTTAAACTCTCCACCCTCATTATTGCGCTTAAGAGAGAATTATGCTTACGCTCTTGGTCACGGAAGCGGATTCCAAACGCACATCGGAATCATAGCCTTTTGAAGGGTGTACCCCTTTTCTGTTCACAGTTAGAGGCAAGAACCTCTTTTTACTTGCGTAAAAACAAATGTTGCACTTTTACTTTCGCCCTTTTTGCTAATCCCATAGGAGCCTCGGGTAAGGGATCAGTCAGTCCCTCCATAGGAGGGTCCTGTAGTAACAAGATCCCTGTTAAGCGAGGTGTTAAGTCTGCTGATCCAAATTCAACAGCACAGGAGTCTGCCTACCATCTGGTCTAACCCTTTAAAAAGGGGAGTAGGGGACCGTCTGTTACAGTCCCATTTTTGACTAGCTCTTCTACTTGATGCCTGGGTAAGGAAGATTGTTCCAGGATGCCTGATAGACTCTTCTAAGATTGGTATCCACAGTTCTTTCAATTGGCAATCTAAAAAGACCCCTTTAGTTATTTTATACTGATCTCCTCACTTAAATAAGATTTTAAATTCCTCACTGTGGTCACAAGTCTATTAATTTATGACTAGATTTAAATCACCTATCTGACTTGGTTATTTGAAACACAGACCATGGGGCCATAAGGTGGCAATTGCTGTGACTATCCTAATTCATAGGGCCAAGCCTAAGGATAACATCATATTTAATATTGATGCTGAAAAGGCATTTAATCCAATTGCTTGGCTTCAGTAATCTTATGGTAAGCTCCTGTAACCCGAACTCTGCTAGGATACAGTGGGAATCTGGCTTTGGATCCAGTCCATAATTGCAAATCTTAATTCCCCTGATTTCAGGGGAGAAGGTCAACAGCCAAACTGAAAAGTAATGATGAAAGAGGGTATCCCTGACATATGTTCCTAGCCATAGATACCAGAGCACTATTGTAGTAATTGATTATTAAATGGCTTGGTGTAAATTAATTTAACAAATTTACCTCAACTAAAAAATGCACCCAAATGTTCTGAACTGTAAAACTCTTTGGAGGTGTAGCCAAAATATCTTATTGAATGACTTTTTGCCACCAGACTCAAAAGCATATTAATGTTGCCTCTAGATTTAGTTTGGGCTGGAATCAATATTTCTTTTCTTATTAAAGTTGCTGTTTTCACCCCCTTCATGGAGTACCTGTCATGGGTAAAGCCTAGTTGATGGGGAGGGAGGGGTTTGGGAAGTATTTTCTGTAATTTAGTTGCAATAATTTTGGCTATTAATTTAGGTCCAGATTTCCAACAAGAAGGCGTTTGACAATTGCTAGAATCACAAAATGTTCTCTCTTAGAAAGTGGCTCATTCTCTGGTGCTTTTCCAGGTCAGATCTGGATTCAGAATTTCCTTCTGGTTAAAAATTTGATGGTGGGACTGGATGTTTCAGAGACTGTAAGCGCTTAGGTTCTGTGGCTTGGGGGAAGGTTTGTAAATAGTACACTAGTGGCTGACTACCCTGGCTATACACTATTCAGATTTCCATGCCCATGCTCACTTTATATGGGGACAGTGTGGAAATGTTAAGTATGAAACTGCATTGGCAGGCGTATTGGTTTTATGTCTTGGGTCTGGTTAAAGATAGTTGCTACGAAAAGAGAAATTTGATTTTAGAGCCTTAAAAAATTCCGCTGAGTAGCCATCGGGGCCATGGGATTTATTGTTGTGCAAGGATGCTAAAGCTTGGGAAACTTCCTCTTCACTTATGTCTGCATTTATCAGTTCACGTTGGTCTGGTGTCAGCATGGACAGACAGGCTCTGTCCAGGATTTACTGGTCAGCAGGCACATCTCACTGAACAAAGAAAAAAAGTGTGTTGTGGCGCTCCAGCCCCACCACAAACCGCAGCTGTCAGAAAGTGAATATTTTTTTATTTTATTAAATATACATTGGTTAAATGCACTGGTGTTTGATGCTAAGTTTCAACCTTCACAAGTGATTATTTTATAGTCATATAGGTTCAATCATTTGTTTATTTTTTGACCATATTCCAGCGCTGTCTATTGCTTTTTTGTTTTAGGCACATCTCGCTGGACAGCAGGCACAGACACATCTTGCTGGGCAGCGGGCACAAGCTCATCTTGCTGGGCAGTGGCCTCTGGCTCATCACACTGGGCAGCGGGCTCTGGCACCCGGATAACAGGCTCTGGAAATCTACAAGTAAGGACAGTTGAATCTACTGAGGTAAAGGGACCACTGGCAATAGAGGAGCGCATCTCAACTGTGATTAATGGGATAGGCGCCCCAACACCAGAAACTGGAGACGCTGCTATGACCTCTGGGGCACACACCCTGACTGTAGCTAATGGAGCACGTGCTCCAACTGGGGCACGTACCCTGACTGTGGCTTCACCAGGCCCGGCTTGAATTTCAGGTGGCCTAGATCCTTGCAGTGAACATTGCAGGAGGAAATGTTTATTACTGACACAGTATAGACAGAGGTGTAAATTCTTCCTTCGACATCGCTCCTCATGCTATAACAGGATGACTACTAACCCCAGGTCTCCAGGTGGAAAATGTGTCTTATGGTTGTTGGCACTAGGAGAGTTAAAATTCCACAAAAAGACAGGTCTTGTGGAGTTAGTGTTACGTACAAGACACAAAGGTGCAAAAATCACTGCCGCTGAGAAACCACTGCTCTGGGGACGCCCGGTAAGCAATCAGTTTTCCGTTCCTCACTTGTACCAAGACTGCATACGGCACTTTCAGACTTGAGACTTTACAGTATACGGCATCTAATACCGCTCCGTGTCCCACGTGCTGGGCTGCTTGCCGGCGCTCAGCTGTGGGCTGAGAGCTGAACTGTTGGAATTTATTTACCTTTGCCACTGAACTGCATACCATCACATCCTATATCCTCTCGTGGATCTGGCAACCTCTATAATTACAGAAAGAACAAAGGCAACTCCAGCGATTAGCTGCCAATAGAAACCTTTTCAACTTGTGCACTCTTTTCCTTGTACATAAATTAGTCACAATCGTCAACATCAAAATATATTTATATATTTTGATGTGGACGATTGTGACTAATTTATGTACAAGGAAAAGAGTGCACAAGTTGAAAAGGTTTCTATTGGCAGCTAATCGCTGGAGTTGCCTTTGTTCTTTCTGTAATTATAGAGGTTGCCAGATCCACGAGAGGATATAGGATGTGATGGTATGCAGTTCAGTGGCAAAGGTAAATAAATTCCAACAGTTCAGCTCTCAGCCCACAGCTGAGCGCCGGCAAGCAGCCCAGCACGTGGGACACGGAGCGGTATTAGATGCCGTATACTGTAAAGTCTCAAGTCTGAAAGTGCCGTATGCAGTCTTGGTACAAGTGAGGAACGGAAAACTGATTGCTTACCGGGCGTCCCCTTATATATATATATTTATCCATATATATTCACAAAGGTGCAAAAAGTTACGCACTGAACTTCCATGGTGCGGAGTACATTCTACCAGGTGGTATTCGCCACAGCCCCTGATGGTGGGGTTGGACTTGGTTGTGCCCCTGTAGCAGGTAGCGACCCAAAGGAAACAGACTGGAAGGTGAGGTAGGGAGAATACCACCACAAAAATAGGGAAAACTAAAACTCAGAAAGAGAGCTAAAGGCACCACTATAGAGGACCAAGAGCAAGGTTCTGGACACAGAGGGAGTGCTAATGGAGGAGAGTGAAGAGAGTCAAGAATGAGACACACTTAAGAGCAAACACGGGGAATAGCACAATGAGCCGCAAAACAGTGAATGCATTATGTGCAGCAATTGCGCAATGCACTGTGCAACAAATAGGGAAGCACTATGTGCAGCAATTGGGGAATGCACTGTGCAACTAATAGGGAATACATTATATGCTGCAATGGGGTTATGCAGTATGTGTAGCAATAGGGAATACACTGAACAGAAGGAGAGGGAATAAACCAAACGGAGTACAGAACAAAAGGAGCAACTATAACCTGGAGAGTCACAGTAAACAGGCAGGCAGAGAAACAACAAGACAAACGATAATACCATAAAGGACAAGGCAAGGAGCAGGCAGGAGCTAATGTAGAAAGGAGCAACATGATGAAATGCTACTTCAGTCTCTAGAATGGAAATTAACCCACGCTGGTGAGCGGGCGGTGCCAACAGAAGGGAGGAAAAGCCACTCCCCTCAAAAATACTACAATCCCCAAAGCATAGCGCCAGAGGGGTGGCACGAGAATGACGTCACCCCCCACATCTCAGGACACCGGCGATCTCCTGACAGTTAGTAGTTGGCAAACGCCAGCTCCGCTCCTCTGAGGATGATGACAAGACCCAGCCAGGAACAGGAAACACAGCTGAGGAGGGAGGTGAGGTATTTCAAAGCATCTGGCAATCCAGACGGGCTGTGTAATTTGTGAGTGCAAAAACACAATATCCACATGTAGGCCTTTTAACAAATGAAAAAATGGTGCCAGTTCAGTGGTAGACAAGACTTAATAGGAAAAGCAGTACACTGACAGACAGACATAAGACATGAAAGCCCCACCGGTTTCTCCAACCTGTTTAGGCTGGTCATTCTGTTATGAGGCTGCTCCCAGGGTGTGGAGTCTAATTGGGGCCTGGTCTTCACTAGGGCCCCTGATGATGGGGATAGACTTGTCCGGCAGCGCACCCAGCAGGTCACGGCCACTGGAAGGCAGCCTCAGGTGTAGCTAAGCACTAATAACCAGACAGAAGTGAAGATATCAGCAGTGTTTATTAGTGAACACAAGGTAATACAGAAAACAGGTAAATAGTAAACTAGGAACAACCAGACTAGATAAACCACAGGCTATAAACACTACAGAGTACATATATGAACAGGAATCAGAGGGATCACTAAACACTAGATACTGGGGTACAAAGATAAACTGCATACACAAACACAAGAGTATATAAATACAAGCACAAGTCCAGATTACATGGCAGGCTATATGCAAGAATACAAGAAACAACTAGAAGCAAAGATTCAGGGAACATAAATATATACATACAGAAGGCAGTTGGTATACAAGGCACTAGATGATAATAAGCAGATCAGAGAGCTTACACACCAGGAAATAAGGATAACAATTACTAATGACCAGCAAACACTCAGTGAAACAAAGTCCTGATTGAGCAGGTGGAAGATACTTAAGTGTCCAACGGCAACCCCTAGGTGCAGGTCCATGAGGCACACAATAATCCGATATTGCCCCTTGGGCAAGACAGAATATTACACTTCCACAAGATGTGGAAACATAGTGGTGGTATCCAAACAAAAAGAAATACTATTATGGCTTTATTTAGACAGCTAATAGTTACCTGAAGTAACGTAAGTTGTGTCTAGGCGTCTGGAAACAAGATAACGCCCTGGGACATAATGATGTCACACCTGATAGTTTATGTGAGGGAGGAGAGAGCGGAGAGAAGTGCGGATGGCCTGTCACCACAGTCTAAATCTGTATATCTTTGATATATATATATCAAAAAAATTAAGGTAACACTAAAATAACACATACTAGATCTGAATGAATGAATTATTCTTATTAAATACTTTGTTCTTTACATAGTTGAATGTGCTGACAAAAAAAAACACACAAAAATTATCAATGGAAATCAAATTTATTAACCCATGGAGGTCTGGATTTGGAGTCACCCTCAAAATTAAAGTGGAAAAACACACTACAGGCTGATCCAACTTTGATGTAATGGGCCGGATCCAGAACTGCGGCCGTCTTCCACAGACGGCCGTAATTCAATGAACAATACCTACTGCGCATGCGTGGTAGCTATTGTACGTAATCTGCGTATCGTTTCGATACGTAGATTGCGTATATGCGGTCTTCCACAGACAGCCGTAGTTCTGGATCCGGCCCAATGTCCTTAAAACAAGTCAAAATGAGGCCTCCACGTGCCTGTATGACCTCCCTACAATGCCTGGGCATGCTCCTGATGAGGTGGCGGATGATCTCTTGAGGGATCTCCTCCCAGACCTCACTTCCCCTTAGATTTTTGATAATTACATATTTTTTTCAAATACGGTTTGCATGGGTCTAAAAAGCTCATCTTATCTTTTCTTTGCCAGTGTTTGTAAATAGTTTTGTATGGTGTATTAGTATTGTGATGTTTGTATTATGTTGGTACTTTAAGGGAAGGTCTAATGACTTAGACTATGGACTTTAGTGGGCGATTAGCCCTTTAAGACCTTTACCTGTATATTGTTTTGTACTTTTGTGGGCAATGCCCTTATCTTCTGTATGTATAAGCAGTTGAGCTGGTTGCTTACATTTGGTTGCACATTTTCTAATAAAAACATTCCTCTCTCTGAGGAGGCTGCAGGTTGTGTGTTGGTGGAGCTCTGCATACCAGGGGGTTCTTGCATTTACTATCCAGGCTTGATGGATACTCCCCAGGAGAGTTCCCTGGCTGGAGGAAGGGCCTGGCCTGGCCCTCCTCCTAAACCACCGGAGGTAAGCCAAAATACAGCCAGCTTGGTTGTTTTGGACAATTCTGCTGATGGGGAACTATGTGACTTGAACATGGACTCCAAACAGCCTTGGTGTGATACTAACACCAGGGCATAGATGAATTGTAAAGGGCTGCATGAAGATAATGCAGCTCTTCCAGCTACTTCCACTAGCAAGTGATGATAACAGGGAGAGTCACATGGAAGACGTGGTTTCTGCCTCATGTACCTCTGCTGCAGTGCTTTTAAATGTTGCAGTGTGTGTGGGCTGTGTTCCTGGGGAGCCTACAGTGTCCCCCCGTGTGGGTAATGAGGAAAACTCAGCTGAAATGAACTTTATTAAACCTGCTATATTTGATCCTGCTATGCCGAGTGTGCAAAGTGTACAGAAAATGCTTGCTACTTCCTCCCTGCAATCTCTATGCAAAGAACTCAGCAAGTGTGAAGATAACTTGAGCAGACTTAGAAAGCAGATTACCATTAAAAAAACGTGCTAACAATTGTCTGTTCAGCCGGGACCGCGGGAGGATGCGGCCGATCATCCTGGCCCTAATCGAGGAGGAGAATAACCTGAAATACAAGAGGAGCTGTTTTCAGAGGGCAATCCGTAACAATGGAGGTCCAGTGTACAGTACGGATACAGAGGAAGAAGCATCTAGCCGGGGGTCCCTGCAGGTCTCAGAAGCGTCGGAGGAGGAGGATCAGCTGACTCCTAATGTGTCTCGAAGAAACTCTCTGACGGCGCCAGAGGATCACAGTTTGTTATTCCAGATCCGGCAGTTGGAGGGGGAAGGTGGGTTGAACAGCGGGACTGTGACAGTGGGAAGTGTGTCCGGTTCTGCAGAATCTAAAATGTGCAGTGTTAAAATAAAGACTTTGGACTTCCCATGCGTTAAAAGCAGCACAATTGCAGTGGATGTTATTCCCGGTGAGCAGAGCTCTAGCCTGTGCAGCATAACTCCTTGTGTTGGTGTTGGTGCTAAAGAGCAGGTGAGCGCTGATGAGGCTGTGGGATTAACCCCTGCAGTGCTGGCGGCTGAAGCTGCTTTAAATCTGCCTGTGCCTATGTCTAATGTGATTTCAGATGTTTGCAATAATTCTGTGCCTTATGCTATAGCTCCTCTGAGGGTTATGGTTGGGGGGGGGGGGTGGGGAAGGTACCCCCATGAACGTTACCGCAGCTCTCCGTTGTCAGCCTGCAGCTTTGCCGAACGCGGCGTCCCGGACCTCAGGCCAATCTGCGGCTAAGTCCGGAGCCGCTGTGCTGGCTGCTTCCAAAGCTGAGGAGGCAGGTGACGTTTTCTTTGGGGTCACTGTGGGTTCCGATGGGTCCCCCATAAGCTCTGTTCCGGCTCTAGGTATTCAGCCTACGGGTGACGTCATGGCGGTGTCTCGGACATTCGGCCAATCAGAGGCAGAGTCCGTACCCGCTTCACTGGCTGTTGAGAGAGCTGATAGAGCAGGAAAAAGTAATGCATTAACTGCTGTTGTTAAGGATATGCTGCAGGAGTCTGTAGTGTTAACCCCTGCAGCGCCGATACCTGCTGCTGAAAGTGTCATTAATTCGGCTGTTAATGAGAGTGTGGTGGATATGGAGGGGATCTCTGGGGAAAATCCCTCAGTGTCTCAGATGTTACTTGGGGATGATGATAAGGTTTCAGCTGCTCCAGTGTCAAGCTGCTCTGGGGTTAGTGTGACATGAACAGCTCAGTTGGCAGGGACTGGTGGTGATGGGTGTATGAGGAATAGTGTGATCTCTGGGCCAAGGGTATGTGATCCCAAAGTGTCAGTAGCAGTCTTTAGCACTTCAGTTCAGGCTGGTGGTACTGGAAAGCCACGGATCTCATATGCTAATGTAGCGGCTGGCAAGGGACCGGTTTCAGCAGATGCAGGGAGAGGTATGTAGTGGGGGCTTCCTTCTAAACGGAGGAATGTCATCCAGTTTAGGTGGAAGATGAACTCTCCCCCCCCCACGGATATATTCCTTGAGGAGGTATTTAAATTGGGGTATTCGGTAGGGGACTTGTTTGCATGTATTCACCCCCGTAAGTCCCCGGAATATGATTTGAGCTTCAATAGTGTTATGGGGATGCATGGCTTCCAACAGAGGTGGGGGGGCATCAGGGCATCATTTGAGGTCAGTTTGCAGTAAGGCCCCTGACAAGACAAGATAGAGTAAAGGTGACCTTGTTGGTGCGAAATGAGAGTCTGCCACAAGGGGATTTAGCCTTCTGGTTGAGCAAGTTTGCAGACATAGAAACTCCGTTGGTTAAAGTCCCAGGTCCCAAGGGGGTTTGGGGGGGAGCGTGGTCGGCTACTGTGAAATTGGGCTCAGTCTGGTCCATCTGCCCGTGGCAACCTACATTGGTAGGGACCGGGTCCAGTGCTTCTACCCAGGCCAGCCTAAAAACTGCCATAGATGTAGGGCAGCAGGCCACCTCAGTTCTGCATGCCCTGAAACAAAGTGTGCATGGTGTCAAGAGTTGGGGCACAGTTTGGCAGAGTGTACTAATAGGAAATGTAACCTGTGTGGGGAGAACGGCCATACATATGTTCAATGTCTAAGGGCGGTACACAACAACAACAATAGAGAGAGAATAACTGATGAGGAACTGGCCGAGATTTTGCAACAGATAGAAACAGAAATTGATAAGGCCACGAAGGCAAAAGCGAGCGTGTTTTAATCTTCAGGTGTCAGCCAGGGGAAGGCAACTGTCTCGGGAAAAGAGATGACTCACAAGGGAGTGGTTGAGAAGAGTAGTCCGGTGATGCTCACAAATAAGTTTGAGATATTTTCCTTTTGAGATGGAGGAGGTATTTGAGGAGGTGGTCAGGGGGGAGGACAATAGATTCCAATTAGTGGTGAAAGGGAAAAATCCCTGTAGAGACCCAGTCCTTAAAAAGGGCAAGTCTAAAGCGAAAACTAAGCACTTTGAGGGGACCGGTTTAGAGCTAAAAAAGATACTGAAGCGTAGTGGGGTTGAGGGGAAGAAGGTAGGTATCTAAGCCGAGTCTTGGGGATAGGAAACTTAGGGAGCGTATTGTGAAAAGTCGGAGGGTGGAGGAGGTGAAGACTGTTGAAGGAGTGGTGGATTTGGCAGTGATACAGGGGTTTCAGCCGGATCAGGGGAAGGTTTTGGGGGGGGGAGGGGGTGAATAGGGAGAAGGGTAATGGCTCGGTAGACTTAAAAGATGTCTTAAGTTTAGGAAGAAAGCCCAAGGAGAAAGGAAGGGTGAAAAAGGCTCCTTCTTCTCCAGGTTTAGATGAATGTCCTGGCCTCTCGGATGGGGGATCCCAGGTGGGGTAGTCACCAGGGATCAGTGGGGGAAGGGGGTATGGCTTTAGATAGTAGTAGGTAAAGAAGAAGAAGTAATGTGGTTTCTACTTTTATTACCCTGTAAGGATGGCTCTCCAGTCCATATCGTTTGTCACCATTAATGTGGCATCCATATTGTTCGAATGTGCTTGTCACATGGCGCTCAATTTTTTCGACTCCCTTGAAGTTGATTTTTTGTTTTTGCAAGAGACCAGGGTGGGGAGATTATTGGATCTCCATAAGTGTAAATAAAGTTGGAGGCATGGTGCCTTCTATTGGTCTCTTGCCTCCGAGCCGTACGGTGGGTTGGCGGTGCTTTTTACCGACATGGTAACTGTCCAACGGGTAATACAATATATTTATGGTCCACAGTCTAAGTGGGACCGGAAGTGCCTTTTCAAGAAGATCAATCCCTTCCTTTTTTCAACCAAGGAGATAGTCTTTGGTGGCGATTTTAATACCATCATTAGGCCCAAAGACAGGGAAGGTTCAAAGACCACCCTTGGTTATGACACAAATTTTTTAGTTAATATGGTTAGAGACGGGTCTGGTGGATGTGCATGTTTGCCATTTTCCAGACCTCACGGGGTTCACCGATTTTAGAGGTAGATGTAGGTCTAAAATAGTTTTTTTGTTAAAGAAAGCTCAGCGACCTTGGCACCAGTGCTGAGGGCAGTAGAGTTTTCGGATCATGTTTGCCTTTACGCGGCCCTGTGTGCCTCGGAAACTCCTCAGAAGGGACGGGGCCTGTGGCGTCTGAACTCTTTGCTTCTGGAGGATGAGGGGGTAAGACAGTCCTTTAGGGACTTCTTTCAAACTTAAGAGATTCTTTTAGGAAGGAATTCCAGCAGGGCTGAGTGGTGGGTGGTATGCAAAAAAAGAACTCAGAGGTTTTTCCGCCATCTTGTAGCTGCAAAGAACTTGAGAAGGGATTGTACTTACCAGTCTTTGAAAAGGAAATTGGATTTCCTGATCTCGGAGAAGGGAGATGGTGGGGAGATCTCCCGGGTGAAGGCTCAGATGAGGGGGTGTCAGTACGACCGATAAGCAACTTTGGTTCTGGAACGGGATTAGAACTGCAAGAGGTCGGTTGTGCATAAGGAGGTCAGGGGGATGATTGATGTGCAGGGAGTTCTGCAGTAATCCCGTATGGGAATCCTTGGGGTCATCAATTCCTTTTACTCTAGCCTCCTCTCTGAGCAGCCACTTGTCTGTGAGAAGATGGAACAATTTCTAAGGGATACACCTGGTATTGAAAACCTGCATAATACTCTTGATAGTTTGGCCAATAATATAATGGTAGATGAGGTCAGGATAGCCATAGACTCCTTGTCTATGAAACGGGCCCCAGGACCGGATGGACTGACATCTGAGTTCTTTAAGATCTTCTCCTACATCTTGGCCCCTCGCCTCATGGAGATATTTAATGAGTGCCTGGGTGACGGCTTGCTCCCTCTCTCCATGAGGACTTCTGCCCTTATATTGTTATACAAAGGGAAGGATCCGTCCAGGATAGAGAACTGGCGCCCCATCGCTCTTCTCAATGTGGACCGTAAGATTCTGGCAAAGGTACTGTTTAACAGACTTTCGGCGGTTTCTGAGCTGTTGTTGTCTCCCTCACAGCATTGCACCGTAAAGGGCAGGAGCACTTTTAGTGCAGTCCTCGGTGTCCGGGAGGTCATTGAGCGATGTCGTGCTGAGAGATTAGGCAAGTATCTACTGGCGTTGGACCAAGCTAAGGCTTTTGATCGAGTAAACCATGAGTACCTTTGGGCCCTACTTAGGCAGTATGGTCTTCCAGAGCGGTTGGTCAATTGGTTTGAAGTGATCTATAAATCGGCTGAGAGCTTCCCTCTTGTAAATGGTTGGGTAGGTCCTGCCTTTGTGGTCAGCTCGGGTGTCAGACAGGGTTGCCCCCTGAGCCCTCTCTTATATGTGTTCGCTATCGACCCTTTTGTTAGAAGGGTGGAGAGCGGCACTTTGAGGGGGGTGCTACTGGGCACGTGAAGGCCGTTGAAAGTGGTGGCCTACGCAGATGATGTCACCCTTGTCTGATGTGGCAGAGGCAGTGCAGGTGGCGGCCATTATTCATGAGTACTCAGAGGCTTCGGGCTCTGTGGTCAACCAGGATAAGAGTGAAGTTTTCTGGTTGGGGGAGGAGGGCAATCAATTTGCTCTTCCGGACACTTTCCCCCAGGCTAGTTCTATCATTAAACTTTTAGGAATCAAATTTGGCCATGGCGATTGTGCCCGTCTAAACTGGGAAGAAAAGATGGAAGTGGCCTCCACTAAAGTGGAGTGCTGGAAGAGGTGGCGGCTGTCTCTTTGGGAAAGGGTTGATTTGATCAAGACTTATCTTCTTCCTGTGTTTTTGTATGTCAGTTATGTGTACATTTTGCCAGAGTCTTTGTGGACCAGGTTTTATGCTATATTCTTCCGGATGCTCTGGGGGAATAAGCTGAACCTTCAAGAGGATTGTGACCTACAGACCGAGGAGGGAAGGAGGCCTGGGTATGGTGAACCCAGTGACCTTCTTTTTAACAACCATTCTTTCCCTTCACCTGAAAGGTCTTCTCTTGGAGACTCCTCCTTTGTGGGTAGAGGGTTTTCTTACCTGGGTGGGTCCCTTTATCAAAGACTGGATGAGTGGAAGGGCGGTTAAAAGCTTTAGAGTTCCACATGGCTACCTTCCAGCCTATGTGTCTCTTGGTTTGAAGGTGACAAGGAGATGGCATCTGAAGGGAGTTGAAGAGGAGAGTTTTGCACTCCTACTTTTGGGAGACCCTGTCATTGAGGGACTGCCCGAGTGATGTTTGCTCAGAAGGTATTTCCCTGGTCACTGACGAGAGGATACCTCTGAAGTTCAGGGACAATGCTTGGCTCTCGTTTCATGGAAAGCTCTATGTTAGGGGGAACTTGAAGTATAGGAATTCCGATGATCATGGCTGTCCACGTGAGGAGTGGTTGCCCATGTGAGGAGTTTCCAGGGGAGGTGGAGACTATGGACCATTTCTTGCTGCAATGTCCCTTTAACATTGATGTTTATAGAGGAGTTTCTGGTGCCTTGGGTCTCTCGTGCCTTTCCGGTCTTAGTTACCTTGAGTGGGTTTACGGAGCACACAGGAGGTGGAAGCAATTTGATTTGGTCACTCTCTTTCTAGTTGGTGTAGTCATTAGGTATTACATTTGGAACGCACGGTGCCAGGTGTCCCTCCGTCAAAAAGTCCTCCCTGTCGAGGTGGTGGTGGGAGATATTCTACACGAGGTGGGTAGGATCCGAGGCATGAAGAGGCAGAGGATGGATGCCGACAGGTGGGTCAGACTCTGGCGCAACCTGAAGCCCCCTTAGCGGGTGGCAGAAGTCTAATGCTCTCTGTGAATCTATGGTCTTTCTATCTATTCTTTGCAGCCTCTTAGATTTTGATGATTATAAAATGTTTTTTTTTTAGTGGAGTGGCTTATGTACAACTAAAAGGCTTGTTACTTCTTCTTTGATGAAGGAGGACTCTGGAGAGGCAAACTGTGGCCTAGTGGCACCTAAAACCCAGGCCATCAGTACGGGGTTCACAAGACTTGGCTGGCCTGTCTGTAATTCTGGAGATGCGGATGCCTCTGACCAGGAGATTCAGAGGCTAAAAAGCTAAATTGCATATAGGCGCAAGAAAAGAAATAAGGCCTTCAGCAGTGAATGGCCCGCTATAAGCCAGGATATTGCTGCTTTGGAGGAGATCTTGCAGGAGAAGGAGAAGGCCCTCAGGAATCTACTTGTCAGCCTGGAGGTGTCTGCTGAGAACCAACTTACTCTTGCTGCTCCGGAGGATCAGCAGACCGTGTGTTGCTCGGGAGAAATTCAGCAAGGAAATCGGTCTACCTGTGTCTAGCAGGCAGAAAGTCCTCAGGAGGAAACCTACCTACACCATGTGTGTCAGCGTGTCTGCAGAGTGCGAGTCCCTTGGAATCTGGTGTGAGCCATCCTGCATCTGAGATCCCTGCAGGCCAGAAGGCTGTGGAGAGTAAGCTCACCTCTACAGCTCTCATAGATCAGCATGCAAAAACCTGTGCATGCCTGTCTGGAGATGGATGCAGGTCTGTACAATGCGATACACCACCTGGAAGGGGAGTCCATGGCTGCTGATCAATGCGCTGCTGCATGCAGCAGGTTCGGCGGCTGTGGGAGCTGTGGTCGGATCCGCCTCCACTATCCCGGTGATTTCGGTCTCGGTAGCACAGTCGTTATGCAAGACCTCTGTGACTGTGGAGGACTCAATACTGACTAATGATATGGCTAATGAGCAGCAATCAATCCTGGCCTGCATATTGCCTGATAAGCCCATGGTTGTCTCACCGATGTGGTTAATGAACAGGCAGCAGAAGGCTCGGCTGTGAAGCCGGTGAATAAGGATAATGCAAAAGTGTGGACCAATGTTATGCTGACTAATAATGTGCTTAGTGAAAACGCTAATGTGTTGCTTGTAGGTAAAAACATGTGTAGTGTTGGGAAGCCAGTAATGAAAACTAATATAGGTGTTAAAGCAGTGGTCAGCAAAACAAATGATAAAGCTGTTCGTACCTTGAGTGCAGAGGTTGATCACAATGGAGTGCCTAGTAGCCCTGTGCAGCCTCTATCTGCATGTTGCAAGCAGTTGTGGCCCCGCCCACCAATGTTGTTGTGTCCACTGTAGTAAGACCTAAGGTGCAGCAAGAGACAAAACCTGGAGTGGATGCTAAACTGCTAGTTAAATCACATCTGAGGAAGGTGCAGGTAGTGGTGGTAGAATCAATATTCGGCCCTCTAGAAGTTGCTGCAGGGACAAGGGCAGCAATGGAACTCATTGAAAAGACTGCAGTGAGAATGCCCAGCATGTTGCCCAAGATGTTCCTTTCTTGGTCGGGGCTTGTGAGCGGGTGGAGGCATCTGGGGTGACTTTAACCTTTGCGGAGCAGGCTGCATGGGTCGCTTGGGCTGTTGAGAAGGTGCAGGCAGGGGGTCAGCCGGTGGGTGTGTAAAAACCTATTAGGACACAGTTCACTAGTGTACAGCCTGTGGGGGAGTTTGTAAAGCCAAAACGTAGTAGGAAAGTTAAAAGGCTTTCAAAGGGGGTTGGTGGGGTGCCGGTTGTCATTACTAATAGATTTGATGAACTGTCTATGATGAGGAGGAGGAGGAGGGAGAAGTTATGAGAATAAGTAATGGTGAGCTGGTTCAGAAAACCAATTGTCCTAGTAGGAAGAGGAGGAATGTGTCCCCTCGTAGAGATATGGGCAATTCGAAAACTAGAGCTAAGGGCAAAAGTAAAGTCCCTGCAGGATTATAATACCTCAAAAATGTAGTCTCCCAGAACAAATCTATAGAAGAGATGGTGCCTGAACTGCGGCCTGGCTGTTGTCTTGTGTCTCTTCCCCTTCACCCCCCGGACCCTACTCCTCATGTTTCTTCCGTCCCTTCCCTTCCTTCTGAATCCCTCCCTTCTCTCCCTCTGCCTTCTGTTGTTTCCCCTTCCCCCATCTCTGTTGTTGACCCAGGCCTTCAGGTGCCCATTGCCCCTGACACCCTTGACCCAGGAAAAGAAAAGATAATTTAAATCCTACTTCTATCACCCTGAAAGATAGCTTCCCACCCCATAAGGTTTGCCACCATTAATGTGGCTTCCATACCTTCCGAACGTGCTCGCTACATGGCCTTCGATATATTCAGCACAGTTGAAGCTCACTTTTTATTTTTGCAGGAGACCAGATTGGGATCGCTTGCCGATCTGCACAAAGCAAAATGGGAGTGGAGGCGTAGGCCCTCCTACTCGTCTCTTGCGGCCGAGTCGTACGGTGGGGTGGCGGTACTTTTTATCGGCATGATAACCATTCAGCGGGTTATAGAACTACAGGTAGGTAGATGCATGATTCTGGACATCATCCTGAGAGGGCATGTCCTACGGCTCATCAATATTTACGGTCCCCAAACAAAGTGGGACAGGATGTGTCTTTTCAGGGAGATTAAACCGTATCTTTTTAAGGTCCGGCAGGTGGTCTTTGGTGGTGACTTCAACACCGTTATTAGGCCCTAAGACAGGGGGGGGTCAAGGACTACTACGAATTTTCTAGTTAGTATGGTTAGACAGGCTGGTCTGGTGGATGTGTACGTTTGCCATTTGCCAGACCTCACGGGTTTCACCTATTATAGAAGTAGTTGTAGATCTAGAATAGATTGGTTTTTTGTTAAAAAGACAGACAGGAAGATTCTGGTCAAAGTAATTTTCAACAGACTGATCGCGGTCTCATATCGTCTGCATTCCCCCTCTCAGCACTGCACCGTGAAGGGTCGCAGCACCTTTAGTGCTGTCCTTGGTGTCCAGGAGGCTGTGGAGCGTTGTCATGCTGAAAAGTTGGGGAAATACTTGCTAGCACTGGACCAGTCGAAGGCCTTTGATAGGGTTAATATTAGTACCTGTGGGCCCTGCTTCTGTGGTATGGTATCCCAGCGCAGGTGGTTGATTGGCTGCTTACCATCTACAGGCAAGTGCAGCGCTTCCCCTGATTAACGGTTGGGTGGGTTGACTCGTGTGTCAGGCAGGGTTGCCCTCTGAGCCCTCTCTTGTATGTGTTTGCGATCGACCACTTCATAAGGAGGGTAGAGAGCAGCACTTTGAGGGGGGTTCAGTTGGGCCCGGGTCTTCCGTTGAGAGTTGTGGCATACGCCGATGATGCCACTGTTGTCTTGTCGAGTCCCGAGGAGGTGGAGGAGATGAAGGGCCTTATCTCTGGCGACTCCAAGGCCATTGGCTCATTGGTAAACCAGGAAAAGAGTGAGGTTTTCTGGTTGGGGGAGAAAGGTCACCAGTTTGATCTTCTGGACAGCCTCCCGCGGGCCAGTCAGGAGATTAAAATCTTTGGTATCCGTTTCGGCCCCGGCGATTATGCCACCCGAAATTGGGATCTTAGGCTAGTTGAGGCGTCCCAGAAGGTAGAGGTTATCTCTTAGGGAAAGGGTTAGCCTTATCAAGACCCACCTGGGTTTTATAGGTTAGTTATGCTTGCCTTGTGCCTTCCGATTACTTTGGGGGAATAGGATAAAATTACTCAGACAGGCTATTACTTACAAGCCGAGGAGTGAAGGTGGCCTGGGGATGGTAAACTTGGTGCTTTTCTTTATGACAACCTTCCTGAAGTTACATTTGGGAAGTCTCCATTTGGATAACCCTCCACGGTGGGTAAGTGGCTTTAAGACATGGGTAGAACCCTTTCTCAATGCTTGGATAGAGGGAGGCAAGGTTAGAAGCTTTCGGGTCAGGCATGCTTACCTTCCTGCCTACATGATTCTGGGCTTGAAAGTAACAAGGTGCTGTGGTCTGGAAGTGGGGAAAGTCGAAAACTTCTCTAGGAGGGAGTTGGAGAGAGGAATTTTGCAGTCCTACTTTCATGATCAGCTGTTGTTGAGGGACTGCCGAGGTGATGTCTGCTCGGCAGGGTTGGCTTAGGTTAACTTCGGGCAAATCCTCCCCAAAGTTTTGGGACATTGCCTGGCTTTCCTTTTAAGGGAAGCACTACGTGAGGGGAAACCTGAAGTATATGATTGCCAATGATCGTGGCTGCCCACGTGAGGAGTGTCCAGGGGAGGAGGAGACTATGGACCATTTTTTGCTCAGGTGTCCCTTCAATGTGGATGTTTGTAAGGGAGTTTCGAGTGCTTTGGGCATTCCCTGCCTTTCGGGGCTTAGTTACCCGGGTTGGGTTTATGGGGCACTCAAGGAGAGGTATGGGGCTTTTGATTTGTGCACCATTTATCTAGTTAGCTTAGTGGTTAGGTATTTCACGTGGAACGGACGGTGAAGGTTTCTCTCCAGCAGAAAATCCTTCCCTGTACGGTGGTGGTGAGTGAAATCCTACGTGAGGTTTGGAAATTAAAGGACATGGAGAGGCGCCGGATGGGCGTCCCTCCCTGGGTTAGGCTTTGGCGGGGTCTGAGGCCTCCCTAGGGTGTGGGCGTTCTAGTGGGGGCGATCTCTCCATCTATTGGCTTTCTCCCTCAATTCCCCTTAGATTTTTGGTAATTACATACATTTTTCAAATACGGTTTGCATGGGTCTAGAAAGCTCAACTTATATTTTCTTTGCCAGTGTTTGTAAATAGTATGGTATATTAGTATTGTGATGTTTGTATTATGTTGGTACTTTATGGGCTGATCTAATGACTTGGACTATGGACTTTAGTGGGCGAATAGCCCTTTAAGACCTCTCCCTGTATATTGTTTTGTATTTTGTGGGCAATTCAACTGTTTATTCTTTCCTGTCTTCCGGAATCCTTTCTGATGCCTCTAAGCAACATATTTAATCAAATATGTGGGACATTCTACACCTCCTCTCACTAGTCATACTATATGCCCTGCCAATGGATACTATAAGAGAAAACTCTCCCTTCATGAATAATCATCACTGTTTTCCTTTAGGAGTTTTAGTTGTGCATTTCTCTAAACATAGTACATGTGATGATACCTTACCATTCCCTCTGAAAGAGTAGAGAATAAATTACTATGAATAACAGTACAATAGGATATATATGGGAATGTTTTTTCATTTTTGTTTGGTGTTATTTTGCTTTGATGTGTTTGTTTTGATTTGGTTTATCTTCTGTTAATCTAATTCAAGCTAACCAACTGTAATTGTACCCAACAATCTACAGCATACTTATACTTATGAATTTACACAGTAACTATCAACTATGTAACAGTTAGCCATATGCATTAAACAAAATATTTACTTATTTATTTAATTAATAAGGAATGGGGTAAACAAATCACAAAGAAAGGATAAAAAGGAAAAGAAGGGAATAAACAAACAAATAATTAACAGGGGCGAATAACAGTGAGAATTATGACCCAATAGGAGAAGGAGGCCGGTTATTTAATTCAGACGCCTATGCCACCATATAATGACCCTGAGGAGGTCGGATTGGGGATGAAACGCGTTGGTCCAGCATCCGCACACATTATATTATTGACAAAAGGCACTATTTGGACATGTATGATATGTCCGCTCCCTTTGTGAGTATTTTGAACATTGTTTTAATGCACTTCGTGTAATTAAAAATTTACTGCACTATACAGCCACATCTCTGCCTCTTAAATTTCCCCACTAAACTGCCACGCCATGGTGGACCGAGGGACAAGGTCGGGTGAATTGGACGAGCGCAGCAGACAGAGGAACACGGCATAGCGGTAAAAAAGCCAGAGTTGCCTAGCACTGAACACATTGAAGCCGGAGCTGGAGAGGAAAACAGAAAGCCACGTGCAGAACGCTGCAGATTTACAGCCGGTGTACAGAACTGTGAGCCATATAAACTGATTTACTTATAGACACTGCTCACAGACACTGTGAAAATTCATGAACTGGATTTATGCATATTTAGTCATAGTACTGGGACAATTATTTTACTGTACACCTTGAGCTGGACAGACTTTATGAACACTACTATAACCCTGAAACTTTGGGAGGGAGTCATATTACTAGAGAGCGCCAGAACCTCTGCTCCAACCAGGAGTTTAACCATATTATTTGTCAAAGAATGTTTTCAAACATGAATGAAGGTGAATGGTGAATGTGTAAAATGGGAATGGATTCTCTTTTCCCTCCAGAGGTTTGGCATTTCATGGAGAATGGACCCTTTTTGTTTTTGTAAGAGCATGTGCAATGGAATGGAATTGCTAGTAAGGTGACCCCATCCTATCTATCTGCAAACATCTGTCCGACAGAGAGAGGGGAGTGCACGCCCCCTGTCACTCCCCTCTCTCGTGCTTACACTGCCATAAGCCTGCCTTAAAGTCCATCGTGCAGCTCAGCGGTCTGTCTGACTGTTGATCCGCACCAGTGTGAGAGCCCCCTTCCACACTGTACAATTACCATGCTTACCCCACCTGCTTTAGTGGACGGAGGGGAAGCACAGCCCATTTGTTCGCAAATGGGCTTGTATGGAATTTAGCTATGCTAGTGTAAGTATCGTAACCCTAGCGTAACATCTGGAGGACACATGGGCCCTCCAGTCAAATCAGGCCGCTTACGCACTTGGCGTGCGTAAGTGGCCTGACGTTATGAGGTCTGGATCCGGCCCATTGTTCTACCGACATATACAGCCCAGCACTTTCGCGGAT